>CM074295.1:17586935-17711935 GCA_037194245.1 Opsariichthys bidens | reverse complement strand
ACAGGGTTGAGGATTTACAAGATTTGTGGCTAATACGCTTGAGTCTGACATTTTGGCTTGCTTTAGACTCGAAGCTGCTCTTTCATGGAATAAGTCTCTTCTTGGAACAGAGAGCTGCGCTCCTCTCTCCAGGTAATAGCTCATGTCACCTCGCACCAAATTCTCTTTACAAACAGGTAACAAACACACACCTTGTAATTGGATCAATCAGGATACTGTTCTCAGAACAGTTTCCCACTCTCTGTGCCGTCACCTTGACGAGTGTGAGGAGAGGAGGATGTGTGACAACACCTGGGATTAAAGTTTGAATGACAAAATTGTCTCCAATTAAAAAACTTTTTATTTTGTAAGACACCTTTTATTTAGAATTTTGTAAGAGAGGCGATCTGTGTCTTAAAGGGACAGTCCACCAAAAAAAAAAAATCCGATTCTAGGTTCATTAACTCACCCTGATTTTCGTTTGATGGAACAATGCTGTTTCTATACAATGATAAACAATGAATACATTTAAACAAATCTACATACATAGATAAACACATGACACATGAGTTCAAATTTTGTGTACTGTAGAATACAAATAGTCATAGGGATTTGGAATGATATGAGGTTGAGTTTCTTTTTCTTTTCTTTTTTGAATGGAACAAAAATGAATTATTTTAAATGTGTGCGCTGTAGCGGCTGAATGTTTTACTAAGTTTGACTTTTGTCTGGATTGAATTAGTTATTGTTTCCTTGATCACAAGGACTTGGGCTTGACTAACTCCTCCTGGCAGAAGAGAGAAAGAAATCTTTTTTTTTTTTTTTCCTCCCCTCTTTTCACGCTCTAAACACAATTTTAGATGACAGTGATTAGGCGCCTGTCTCTCCAGCCCCTGACATCCGCTTCTTAATGGCTCAACTGAAGCCTGTGAATTGAATTCATCTGCAGATATTTTCCATGCCTCAATCGATGTGTGAAAGAAGGTAAACTCGTCCTCGTCCTTTTCTTCGATTTAATGATGTCGAAAGCTCTGCCCACTGACTGTTTAGAACAAATCCATTACCACAGCATCTGTAAAAGGTATTGTCGTGTCGGCATGAGATATTAAAGCTATACTCGGTTGTGAGGTCAGCGAGAGTGTGAGTGGACAAACTATAGGCTGGAGCTGCTGTGCAGTCCCTCTGGGAAGAAGGAGTCCACAGATATCGATCTGTCTAGTTAAGACCACTAACAGTGTATGCCACAGATGAGAGGAGAACAGAACAAGAGATCACAGAGGTCGCTGAGAACAGACTACTCCGCCGAGTCACCGTACTGACCATTTTGAGGATGGAGGATAAGGGAGGATGTAAGGCAGAGACAGACACTCAGTTCTAGAATTTAAGTCATTATTGACAGAAAATCTTAAAATCCAACTGAATTCTTTTCGGCATGTTCACGGGCGAAGTAACGATGTCTTATTTGTGAACAAATCGCTATTTTAAGTCAGATCTTTTACATGAATCAAGTCAAGAGAGTTAAGGGGATAGTTCACTCCCAACTTAAATCAAGAAGATTTTTTTATAAAATTGTTTTGGAACCCATTGACTTTTATTGTCTGGACAGTTGAAACATTCTTCAAAATATCTCCTTACAGATTTGGAATGACATGGGGGTGAATAAATGTTGGCAGAATTTACATTTTTGGTGAACTTTAAAGGGTTAGTTCACCCAATCAATTACTCGTTCCAAACCTGCAAGATATTCGTTCATCTTCGGAACACAAATGAAGATCTTTTTAACGAAATCCGAGAGCTTTCTGTCCCTCCATTGACAGCTACACAACTATCACTTTCAAGCCCCAGAAAGATAGTAAAGACATCATTAAAGAAATCCACGTCCCTAAAGTGGTTTAACCTCAATTTTATGAAGCAATGTAACACTTTTATAATCCCCGACCCACGTTCACGTAATGTCTGCTCTCGCATCAACACAACATGTATTTGCCGTGGTGCTCTCGTGAAATTAATATTTTGTAAATAAAACGATGAATTTTGTTTTTTGGTGCAAACAAAGCACTCACGTCACTTCATAAAATTGAGGTTAAACCACTTGAGGGACGTGGATTTCTTTAATGATGTCTTTACTATCTTTCTGGGGCTTGAAAGTGATAGTTGTGTAGCTGTCAATGGAGGGTTGTGTAGCTGTTACATGGATTACTTTAGTGATGTCTCTGCTACCTTTCCGGGCCTTAAAAGTGATAGCTATGTAGACTGTCAATGGAGAGACAGAAATCAGATTTCATTCAAAAATATCTTCATTTGTGTTCCGAAGAAGAACGTCATGAGAGTAAGTAATCGATGATAGAATTTTCATTTTTGGGTGAAGTGACCCTTTAAGTCAAAATCACTTTGAATCCAAAAAAGCTGACTCGAGAATCGACAGGGGCTCAAAATAAGAGAGGGTTTTTTCTGAATATCAAGACACTATTTAAAATAAATATAGCCCTTCGTTACTCTTTCTTCATCTTTCTTACTAACTTTTAAAAATATAGATGCAATGATTTGACTTCCAACTATTACTGAAGGGCATTTGGGATATTTGCAACAAAGATTTTACTTAGATGTTGCCTTGAAAGACAGAGAGAAAGTCAATAATACCTGGAATAAGCTAGAATTACCATGCATCTCAATGGTAGTTAGAGCTTTCAAATTGTGATGTGACAGTTTTTGAGACAGTTTTTGAGTCATAAGCAGTGATGTCAAAGTCAGCAGTCGGGTCTACATCTACAATACAATAACGAAATATTAGCTGCTCGTGGAAAATTTGATCATGATACGCAGCTTGAATGGCGTAAGGAATAGGGCAACAGCGGAAGTTAAGATAACATAGTGTTCGGTTAGTGGGATCTACTGACCTTGCCAGCCAGGCTTGCACACTGGTTTGACATCAATGTGAACCGGAACGCTCTCCATCGCCCTCTTCTGGCCACAATCGTAAGCAGTCACCATGATTTTGTAGTGCTGCTGTTTGTCATAGCTCAGTCGCTCCGTGTTCCTGATGTTGCCTGGAGAATAAAAGAAAAACAAGCCCATGATATACGAGAGAAATTGGAAAGTGGACATACTAAGCTGAACATGGAAAGTAAAACTTAAAAGAGGAATTGATTATTGTTGCAGCTGCCAGACTGAGATATTACAACCACATATGCATTTTAAGCAATAATTAAGCTCTAATACAATGACTCTGGCCAAATGTTTTCAATCACAAAAGTAATTTCAACAGTGTAAGTGTCTCTGTTTCTGCAATTATGGATTATATCTGCAAGACTGTTTCCAGTGCTGCTAATTAGAATAAAGACAATTACATCTAATCTCCATATTTTGCATTTCACAAGGCCTTGTAATGGTTTATTATCTGCATTATGGCATATAAAGAAATCTAAGTGGGATTTATGGTTAATAAAATTACAAATGTTGACTTCATACTTTGAATATATATATATTTTCTCTGAACACAGAGCTCTATTCCCATTCTTCTATGGAGAAAATAAGTGGGATTCGTATTTTAATTGTTTTTAATTCAGTGCCTGAATTAAAATTGATTTACAATGTACACTAGCATTCGAAAGTTTCAGTATGATTTTGTTTTTACGTTTTAAGTCTCTTATTCTCACCAAGGCTAAATTTATGTTATAAAAAATACAGCAAAACAGTAATTTTGCTGCAAATTTTTTGCAAATTTAAAATATAGCTGCAAGCAACAATTGACGGGGCCAAGCTCAAAAAGGTTCATGATGAGTCATGCAAGCATGGCTGGGAGCATCAGAACAACTGCAGAAATGAATAATAAAAGGCATTTTAGAGCAAAAACGGCTGAAAAATCACCAGTAACATGATTTATTTGCTTATCACTTTTGACCATTAGGTGGCGTTGTTAAAAAACGGTTTGGTCAATAAGAAATCTTTTAATAACTTTTGCCAGCATGGTCTAAAGATGTCAATTCTGATGAAAATCGAACCAGCGAGTTCAAAAAAGTAGTTTTTGTAATGTTGTTCTCGGTATGACTCAAAAACATATATCAAGACTAGTCTCATTATATTGGCCGACACCCAAAATGGCCGATATGGGGTTCGACTTGGTATGCTGCACTAAAAGAGACCTTTTTTTTTTTTTTTTTTGGCCAAACCATTCAGAAGTTATGAGCAAAAATATCTATTTTCATAGCTCCTGACCAGTAGGTGGCACTGTGCCTCAGGTCATGCTTGTGATGACATGTACCAGCCTTGCATCCATTTTGATGTAATCTTTGAGAATGGTTTGGTTTATCAAAAATCTTTCAATAACTTTTTCCAGCATAGTCTGAAGATGATCGACTTTTGGTGAAAATCGGCGTGATGGATTTCTTTAATGAATACAAAATTTGAACAGCATTTATTTGAAAAAGAATTATTTTGTAACATTATAAATGTCTCCACTGTCACTTTATCAGTTTAATACATTCTTGCTGAATAAAAGTATTCATTTCTTTAAAAAAAAAAATCATACTGACCCCAAACTTTTAACAGTAATGTATTTAAATTTCATCACTTAATTTTATTTAAATTTTACTGAAGATAAAACGCTCAAATTAACAATTTATTTCCAAGCTAATAGTGCTTACAGGTTAAGAAAAGCTCTTGATCAGCTTGAAATCTTTCAATTAACACATTGCATTTTAAATGAGGCATTGAGCAAGAGAGACACACAAACTATAACGCTGCTGTTCAGTAAACAACAAACCAAAATACTGGAAACTGGTTAAACTAAGTAAGATGCACTTTCATTCAATCGAGATATATGAAAAATATTTAATCATTACTAACCCGGACCTCTGTACAGAATCAATGTACAGACCTGACATTGTTGTATGAGTCATTCTTTATCAGCTAAGAGCTTAAGGTACATTCTGACTTCCTAACCTCTGGCAGGAAGCCAGACCATGCTCTAAAAGCTTTTTTCAGTGATGAGTGTGCTTCCTGGTTAACAACTCAAGATGTGCCAGCAAACCACAGATTGTGCACTCGCAGAGCTTTGGGTTAAAGAACTATAATGACATGGATCCTCTACCTGGTTCCTGTCATTTGAGTAATGAGTGCTTTTTGTCACAGGACTGATGTGTATAATTTAGCATTTAGCTCCCACAGTTGCTATAGGGAGCTGCAGGGTTTGCTATTTGGTGTATGGTGACGAGTCCGAGTGCACTCCATGGTGACAGAGTTCAGATGAGGCTGAACTAGCAGCTAGTGATTTGATGCTCTCACACGTCCGTGGGCCTGTGGTTATTTTTACCTGCTGGCTGCATTTCAATGAGACCAGCCGTGCTGTCAAGGAGACAGCAATGAGGAATAGAGGTCAGTCGCTCTGGGCTCCCAGACCAAGTCTGCACGAATCCTCGGAGCCACAAAGCTAAAGTGTGTCTTGAAACCCCTCAAAGCTTTACTTTAACAAACACTGGTGTGTGGGAGGAAGCGGGAGGGGTGTGTGCATGTGTGTGTGTGTGTAAGAAAGCCAGTTCAGTTGATAGAGCTGATTACAGCTACTAATGTCAGGTGGCATGATTAAGAGCAGGGGAGTTTTAAAGGAACATTTCTCCTCCAGTGGGTTATCAATGGGCCTCTGTCTGTGCTGCACAGATAAAACCAAGAGTACGACAACAGAAAACAAGAAAAAAGAGGGCGAGTAAGCATGTGAGATCCTCAACATTTGGTGGAGAATGCGGGCAGAAAAGTGACATTCAATGATTCAAATGCATTATTTTAATAAATTAATGATCATTTCATTGAATTAATATGTGACCCGTGCTAACAAAGTGAGTTGTAATGAGCAAATTTAAAAAAATGAGATATTGTTACTCTTACATTCTCTATTAAAAAACCTTCAAAATGATGTATGATTTGTTGGAATCCAATAGATTCGGCAAAAGTCAATTTTGAGAAAAATCAAGTTAAAGTTTTCCGAGGGTTCCAAAACAAAATCACCAAGCACCCATACCTTAAAATCCCTGATATTACCACCAAATTTGGCATAAATCAAGAAAAATATATGTATGTTCAACTTTTTATTCCCATTTTACAATTGTTTGATTAACATTAATGAAACAGACAGCCTAGGCTATATATTAAGACCTACTGTACCAAACAGATGTTCCCCAACAGTTAACTTAAGCCATAACAGATAATGTTTGCGTGAATACTCACCAAGACAGATTTTTTGAAAAACTGTAATTCTCCGTATACCGGGATCGCGAGTTTCGGAACTGTCAGTCAGCTCGAGTAAGATCGTTTTGCTTATATCACGATGAGTTTGAAAATCTCATTTCATTGGTTCAAACTCATGCCATCGAGAATTCGCTATGAATATTCACACAGTGGGAATGCTGCGCTTTAAAACGACACCAAACTTTTACCATTTTTCATCGTCAAAGGAAAGGTACTCCTCTCGGAAAACATACAAATAAAGATACTATTAGATCTTTAATTACTATTTGGAGCATTGGGATCGCTAGACAAGGATTTAATTAACTAATTTTTCTGAAAACCTCAATTTCAACCAAAATTTACATTTTTCACTTGTTTTGACAGTAGCTCGAAATGATCCCGTGTGTATTCCGACTCATTTTGCCAGCATGAGTCACATATATTAATATCTTTTTTTATTTTCAAAAAACACGCAAAACTGCTGTTGAACTTCGTAGACACTTAGCTCGTCATAAATTTTGTTGAATGAAAAATAGCAGAGTGGATACAGTTACTTATCCTAGGATACACATACACAGTAGGGTCTTGTACTTGTACGGTTCCCTAAATTATTAAAGGAAGGCGGTACAGTAATCACATGACGTTTTCTGTGCGTAAACATCCAAAGCGCCCAGAAAGCTGCCTCTCAGATAGCGTGCGGGTATTAAATCTAGTTTTCTTTCATGTCTTCTTGGCTTGAATGGTCAAATTCACATTAAATTATGTCAAAATGCCCATACAAGCACGTATTCTTGTGGAACGTAATTGGTTATGTCTTAGGTGAATGTAAACAGCTGAGAAAGAAACAGCATGTGCAACAGTATATTGGATACATACAGCTCTTAAAGTGACAGCAGCCTAATAAATGAAGCAACTACTGTCTTTATCCTCGATGCTAATCTAACAACAAAAGACAAAGAGAAAAATACAAAAGAACCGCTCTAAATATTCACTCAGCTATTAAATTAAAGATAAAATATGACAAAACAATAATATGAATAGTGAAAAGAGCAGTAACTCCTACAATACATGCATAATCAGGCATGAAAATAACTGAAGGAAATACATATTTGCTAAGCCAACTAACTTGATTCATATTCTTTTGGTTTTTAACCCCAATATTTTCAAAAATTAAAAATGCAATGAAAATACAGGTATCGGTACTAAAAATAAAATGATCGGTATCGAACTCCTTCTGGAAAAAAAGTCGTATCAAGTACTTTTTGTCAATGAAGCCAACGAATTCTGATGTTGTTTTGAACCCCACTGACTTTCATTGTACGGACAAAAACAGTTGAAACGTTCTTTCAAAAAACTTATTTCTTGTTCCACAGTAAAAAAAAAGTCCTCTGGGTAGATGACAGAATTTTCAGTTAAAAGCAAATAATATGCTGAATGTACAATTCAATTGGACTGATTTAGACAATTTAGACAAGTCAATTCTGCCGCAATGTTCCACACTTTTCTTTATCTACAATAAATCATGCACTATAATTATCATACACACTTTTTTATGAAAGTTGCATTCAAAATCTGAGGGGGTGCGTGCCTCGGTTTGAATAGGCATGACACTTCTGATTGAAACTTTAAGCATGTGCCTCAGCATGTGTTTTAATATTTGTTCTTACAGAATAAAAGCAGAATAAAAGAACAAAGAGCACTCATTTAATGGCCTGCAGCATTTTAGTGCCGCTGATGGTATAAATTCAATCTAACCCCCAATATTCCTTTTCTTCAGCACTTATTTCTCTGTTTTTTCCCCTTTTTCTCTTGCTATTCATATTCATATCCATTCAAAAGTGCGTATCAAATAAAATATCTGTGCCTCTTTGTGTCTCTTTTCATTTATACTGTCTTTATGTTGGAAACAATGAAACGATGTTAGGAATATTTTCCGCTGGGTGCACAAAAACAATCGAAGATTTCGAAATCTCACAAAAGATCTTTAGTGGATTACCTCAAGTTTCATTATGTTTCACACCACCACCAACAACCTCTATCCCTTCAACCTAACGTCATTATTGCATGTTTGTATACTCAAACTATTCATTTTTTCTCCCTGGACGTCTCCCTTCTTTCTCCTGATCTCATTTTCTTTCATTCTCTCCGTGTTCTTCCTCCTCCTCTCTCTGGACCGGAGAACACAGTGCCAGTGGGCATGTTGTATTTAATAACTCTCTCTGCCCTCTGATCCACAGTAAATAATGGAGCCAAAAGCCCTCAGAACAAAATCCACTCGGGCGGCCCATGCATCACTCAGCTCTCGCCTGGCACTAACCAAGTCCCGTCAATGCCAGTCGCACTACAGACGCTGGCAGGGCCCAAGGCGGCAGGACGAAGTGAATGAGACAGACTTGAGCCCATGAAAGAGAGCGCAGCTCCTTGAGACAGCTGACACCCCACCAGAGAACATGAGGAGGCGGCAGACCGCCACAGCAGAGAGACAGGTGTCTGATCCGCCGCAGTGTGGCTATGTGATCCGTGGGCTAACGTCACTCCTGCACCTTAGAGTCATTTCTGATGTGCCCGGAAGTGTCAAAGATTTGAGCTCTGACCGTCCAGCTGGGCAATGAGCCGTTTAATCCACTAATGCGTTCAACGATAACCAAATAAGACATCAATTCTGCACTCAAACACAGAAAATGAAATCTAAAACAGGTCAAATTCAATTATCTTCACCAAAGGGAGAAATCACAGGTGAAGTGAGAAAATGCATGTCTTTATCACATTTATACTCTACATGTAATAGAAAAATGGTGAGAAAGACAGGTAGAAGAAAAACACAACAGAACTGGGGTGTAAATTACTTAGTGCTTAAGTGCTGCGTATTAAATAATGAATACTGTTTAAAGGATAATATTTTTTATCTGTGAACTTCGAACTAAAAATAGACAATAATTCTTTAGAACAGGATTTTTTAAGTGTAGTCAAACATGAATTAATTAACATACAGGACAGACTACCATTCAAAAGTATTGTTAATTAACAATAGTTTAAGCTTAAAATAATTGTTTTCCATTTGAATATAATGTAAAACAATTGATGGCATCATTCCTCCAGTCTTCAGTGTCACATGTCTTTCAGAAATCATTCTGATATGCTGATTTGGTGCTCAAAAAAACTTCACTATCAATAATGAAAACTTTATTTTTGTGGAAAATTATGAAATAAATGTCAGCATTTCTATTATAACTATTACTAAGTATTGCTTACTTAGTACTTTTGAAATGGAAATAAGAAAAGAACAGCATTTACTTGAATTTTTGCTGTCACTTTTAAACAATTTAATGCATAAAATAATGACTTTATAAAAACAAAAATATCTGGCACCAGCAGTAAAATTTCTACCCAAACATTTAGTGAAGTTTGCAGTTATATTCAATTTCTTTGAAAGATTTACTTAAAGGGATAGTTCACTCAAAAATGAAACATTTGTCCTTACTTATTCATCCTCAAGGTGTTCCAAACCAGTATTACTTTCTTTTGTTGAACACAAAAGAAGATGTTGTAAAGAATGTTGGTAACCAGACAGTTGACGGTAGCCATTGAATTCCATAGAGTTTGTTATTTCCTACTATGGAAGTCAATGGGGTCCATCAACAGTTTGATAACCAACATTCTTCAAAATATCTTCTTTTGTATTCAATAGAAGGAACTCATACCGGTTTCAAACAACTTAATGGTGAGGACATTTTGTTCTCCTTTCACACATGTCCTCATCCAAGACTTACCATTTCGATCAATAGCAAAAGGTGTCTCCTGTGTAACAATCTCATAGTTGCAGATTTGGCTGTACTGTGGAGAGCAGTCCTGATCCCAGGCCTCCACCTGTAGAATGCTGTCATAGATCTTGCCCTCGGTTACAGTGGCACGATACAACGGCTCCCTGAACACTGGGGAGAACTCATTTACGTCATCCACCTGGATATGAACCACCGCCCTGCAACAGAACCAGAGGAAGGGACAGAAAACAACCAATCAGGGTCAGGAACAGAAGAGCTTTTAATTTTATAGAGCAAAGGAGCTAATGGACCTGAGACACACTGATATGACACCTCTGAACTGAGCAAGTGAATTGTGAATAGCTTTAAATGTTGGAGAAATGAATAAAGACAGAGAGAAATTAATCTCTGAACACTGTACTGAGATCATATGGATTGTAAATATTTACGTTGACGAAAAATAATAGTGCTTCACATGAAAAAAAGATATATAAACCATGTTTGAGGAAATTACCAGAATGTGTCTGATGCTTCAGCTCAAAATCCCCTACAGATCATTTATTATAACCTGTTAAATTTGTCCCTATTTGGGTGTGAGCAAAAATATTTTGTGTGCGTCCCTTTAAATGCAAATGAGCTGCTGCTCCCCACCCCCTTTCCAGAAGAGGGCGGAGCTTTAACAGCTCAACAACAACAAAGCTGGAGAATCTCCCGCGGACAAAATGAGGATTGTCAGTAACGGTGTTCATCCTTACATTGTTCAAACCGGAGTCGACACTGATCGAGAGACTCAGGAAGAAGTTACAACTTTTAGACGTTTCTGAATGATTAAATTGATACAGTTGCTGTGGAGTTGATCAACTCATCCCTAGTTTGTGAAGCAGTCCGGCGTAAAATGACGGCATCAACAACACTCGACTACAACAACTCTAAAGCAGCCCGACATGGCCCCGCCCCCTTTGTTGCGTGTTCTCAAGGGCGGGGTTTATGTAAATTTTAGGGTTAGTGATGTCACTAATCCAGGAAGAAGCTCGTTGTAGTCCCTACCAGCCGTTTGTTGTAGTCCTTGAACAGAGAAAAGAAAATATCTCCCTTTGCATTGAACTTTGAGCGTCGTAACTTTGCAGATGTTGTTTCTGCTCAAACAGCAACTGAAAGTTTTAACTGAAGTTAAAAAAGTGAAATCATAATCAACATTTCCTTTAATAACTACCAAAAACAGCAAAAGCGGCTGCAAAAATAATATAAATTTAGTCAAGTTTATGCTTATAATAAATGGAAAAGCATGAGGTTCGGTTGAGCTTCTGTTTATCTTTTCTGATCAATGTTTATTTGCGAATAAAAGCCTAAAGAAAATTTGGATTAAACCACTAAATACACATGGATTAGTTTTACAGTCAAAACAAATCTAGCACGCATCAAATCGAATAAAAAGACTATTATAACATGATCGTGTCCCTACTTTCCCCAACCAAATCATTAGTATGATAACCAGCCTGAAGAGAAAGTCGCATTGTGGTACACAGAGCTCACATAAAATCTTAAAGAAGTCCAGGTCAGTGTCTGTTCAGTAAAAACCAGCTGTGACCTTCTTTGACAGAAACATAAATTCACGTGTTGTTGTACATCTTCCTAAATGGAGACATTAAGTTAATGGGACCTGCATTTAGATTATCCCGCTGAGATCCTGTACTCTGCGATCGCTCTTGCGAGCTCATGTTCGCGCACACCCCTCCGTACCGAGGTGTCAAGAGACATTCATCAGAACGGCCCAAACTGTGAAATCAAAAGCACTTCTTCATCTCTCTCTCTCACAGCAGTAGGTGCCTGAAGCACGGCTCTCTCCTGCACTTCATCAGAGCAGTGTTCCAGCTGCAGTGAGTTGCTATTGTAAGACAGATTGTCGTGCACGTACGGAGCTTCCGGCAACTTTGTAAACATCTTGATGGGTCATCAATGCAGGGCCAGTCAGGGCTGGGTGTGTAGAAAAGTGTGCAAGCGTGTGTGTGTGTGTGTGCCTGTAACTTATTTCTTGAAGTGCCGCCAGGGACAGAGAGAGAAAAAAGAACGAAGGAAGGAGAGAAAGCTACACTAAACTTCACTCTGATTTAAGATTTAAGGTGATGAGTGCGAAATTTAAAGGCTCTTTCACAACAAGGATGAGAACTATAAAGTTTTAATTATCATTCTATTTATATAGAAGTCCACCACACAGCTCTGACAGTAATGACATCACTGAAATCACTTTCAGAATCATTTTCGGTTTCCCAGCCAATCAAAATCCAGACATTTTTAAGGAACTCAAATTTTTAAATCGACAAACGTTACGTAACGAAACGTTATTATTCGTTGGTGTGGACACTATATAGTTATCGTTCTTATTGTAAATGTGTCTTCAAGGGTTAGCCTCACCCTCATGTCGTTCAACACCCGTAAGACCTTCGTTCATCCTCAGAACTTGCTTTAATTCTTTAAGACCTGGTTTCATAGACGAAGCTTAGATTAAGCCAGCATTAGGGCGTAGTTCAATTAGAGTATAATAATTTGTCCCTATTTGGGTGTGAGCAAAAATATGCCGTTTTTGTGTGTGTGTGTGTGTGTCCCTTTAAATGCAAATGAGCTGCTGCTCCCCGCCCCCTTTCCAGAAGAAGGTGGAGCTTTTACAGCTCAACAACAACAAAGCTGGAGAATCTCACGCTGACATAATGGCATTCTTACATTGTTCAAACCGGAGTCGACACTGATGGAGAGACTCAGGAAGAAGTTACTTTTGGCAATTTAAGTTGCTTTTATAAACATTCACTAGAAAAAAAAAAAAGACTGGTGTGCATCTTGAGACAAAAAAAAAAAAAACAGCTCAAATATGCATTTTAGGACTATCTTAAGCCTCGTCTGTGAAACCAGAGGAAATTGTTATAGAACTGAGTTTACTGGCTGATTATAATAATAATAATAACAATAAAATAGACCTGCATAAACAAAATAATTAATCAGCTCATAATAAGGAATTAACTGATTGTGTTAGTGTTAATCTGCGATGACGTCTCACTTCAATCAGTCAGTACAAGAGAGTCATCAGTCCAACACTTCAGCTTAAAAATCAGCAGTTTCTATATGAAGATCGTTTATGACGTACTACAAGTTCAAGGCTTGATGCCGTCTGGAACAAACTCACACAGAGACTGACAAATGAAAACGTTTTTCCCCCAGTAACCATTTACAAAGTCGGAAAGTGCGTGATTCGATTCCGGCCTTAACGGAGAGCGTCAAAGTCAAATGAAGCCCATTATAACGAGTGATGCTGTCTACACTGAATGCGGAGCGATGCGACACGGCAATTTCTGACGTACTTCAAGAGTTACTTTTGACATGAAGGACAAATAGATTTGCGTCTAGTGTGGAAACAAAAACACAATTGATTCATTCAGTTTTATTGTTGTTGTTGTTTTGACACGTTACCATGGTAATGCATGGTTTTGGAACACTCCCGTAATAGTAACATGGTTGTAGTGTTCTATGAAGTACCTCAGATTACCGTGTTAACACTAAAAACAACTCCAAAGGAAATAGATAATGGTTCAGGCTGTCAGCACAGCAGTCGGTTTCCTCATGGCTCTTCTGCCTCAAAAGCTTCCACAAATGTGCTAAAGCTTCGTTCTGCCTTTAATGTTGATAATGAGATGATGAATTAAACAGATGCATGATTTGCACAGCAGGACATCAGTCCCTTAACTCACACAGTCCACATCACACAGACGATCGCTCGTCTCGCTCATTCAGCTGGTATTTTGCAGCTTTTATCCAAAATGACTTACTTGAACCACTAAACCAACCTTTTCCACCACATCAAGAGTGGAACAATCATTATGGACTACATAATGCCTCGAACGTCATTGACTTTTTTTGATTTGACGTCTTGAGTCACTGATTTGCTAAATGAAATCCACTAGACTCCTACTTTTCGATAATGATCTGACCTTTCTCTAGCTACGGTCATTTGCACATGCGTGCACAACTGCGAGGAACGTTAGTAAAGTTTAAGTCAAGTCACCTTTATTTATATAGTGCTTTTTCAATGCAAATTGCGGCAAAGCAGCTTTGCATTAATAACTGGCAAATAATTTTGGCTGCACAGCAGCTCCCAAAGAAAATGCTGTCATTGTCCGGATTATTCTATATATTATTGATTCATTCCGTTGCAAAAATCAATAGTTACTAGTCTGGATAATTTATGTATATCAGCACTGGAGAAAACAGTGACGTAATCAGCTCAGTTCACAAACAAATCTTCTTAAAATTGGTAAACTTTATCATTTACTAGTCCACCAGTCAAGCTAGATTACGCCAAAACGGATCGGCCAAAATCTCTCAACTCACTTGTGACTCTTTTTCCAGTTGGCTCCACTCGGGCTGGCTCCACAGTCGTAGGCCTGGATGATGAAGGTGTACTCCTTCTGCTGCTCGCAGTCTATGGGGCCCCGGGCCCTCAGCACCCCTTCGCCCGATGTCCTGTTCAACACCTCGGCCTCAAACGGGGCCTCCTGCCCGTGAATCTTAAAGGCACAGATCTCTCCTGGAAGAAGCAACAAGACAATGGAGGCAGAATGAACAAGTGAATGTCTTTCTTTTTCCACCTGCATCTCAACAAGCTATCATTGCTATCGCTTCCACCCAGCAGGCCGGGCCCCCCAACCCCACAGCTGTAACATAAAGGACACGGCGTGCTTTTAAAACCGAATCTATTCGTGCTGCGAGAGGAAGAATAACTGTCTGCTCTTGTAATTGCCTCATTGCAGAGCTGGAATCACATCGTGCTAGAAAACAAGTAGAGTGTTTTGAGTGCGGTAATGACCGCGTGCACCAACATCCCCCCTCTCGTTCTCAGGCGGCCTGTGCCATTGGAGAAGATATTGAAACAATGAAATATGTATTCACTGTAGACAAAAATATTGTGACAAAATGTCTTTTTCATACAAATACACTGACTACATTTCCCAGAAGCCCCGCACCCATCACTGATCACCCCACCAGCTGCAACACATTACCCAGTCACTATTACATCACCCAGAACAGTCACACTATTTAAGTTCAGCACATACACACACACACACACACACACACACACACATCCGTGCAAGATCTTGATCTTCTGTAAAGTAGTCATTTCTGAGCGTTATTTCCTGTTTTGTTTTCTGCCTGTCTCACCGTGTTCTGATTGTTTCGCAACCTGCCTTTGGACTATTGCTAGTGGTGGGCAGAGCGAGGCTTCATGAAACACTGAAACAGTTGAAGCAAATGCGTCGTATTGTGTCGAGGCTTCGAAACTATACCGACACCCATCCCCACGGTGACACCTAGTGGTCAATTGCACCTTATCTGAAACAACTTTGACAACAAGCCATTTAAAAAAATAAAAATGTTGCGTTTTTGTTAATGTGGAGAGTTTTTAACATCTTCACTATATAACTATAATACATAATAATAATAAGTGGGTTATTTTGGTCATGAAAAATAAATTAATAAAACACATCAATCCACAATGGTCCCATTTTTGTTTATTTTTACAGATTTTTTTTTATAAATGTCACTATATCGTAAACGCTATCTCAAAATCTTTCTCCTCTCACAAAAACCCACGAGGTGAAGGGCATTAACTCCTCTTTTCAACTTTGTGGGAGTTGAGACAGATGTGCGATTGTGTGATTTGTTCCCGCCCCTGTCAATCAAACGCAGAAGCTTCGTTTAGCCATAGTCACGTGACATGGGTGTTTTGAATCACAGTTCGGAGCAGTGTTTCGAAACATCTACGCTTCGGGATCTCGACACCCGTGTCGAAACGTTAGTTTCGCGTCAGCCATCCCTAACTATTGAATTATTATGAATGATATCGTCCTGACCTGAACTTCATTGCCTGTTTACCAACTACGATTCTGCCTATCCTCCTCTATACCTGTTTTGCTGTTGATTTGACCACTGCCTGTTTGACCACGTTGCTTCATGAAGCCTAAATTTGGATCCCTCATTCATTACAATGATAGCTTCACTGTACCATGTTGTTGTTATAATTCTCATTAATAAGGAAAGGATGTCTTTAGCAGTCATACTAATTAGGAGCAAACAACTTCTTTCCGATTTGCTATTCATAAAATATATTTACACTGTAAATATTGAATTTATAGTATTGTGAATATGCAGTATATTGAAACCATTGTATGAAAAAATAAAACAAATAAATGGCACATGAAGTTCATGACCATGGTATGCATGATATTTCAGTACTCATTAATAAGGAAAGGTTGTGTACAGTAAAACTAATTAGGAGCAAACAATTTCTTTCCAACTTGCTGTTAATAATATAGACTTTCACTATAATTGATTTTTTCAACTAAACTGGTGAAACCATGATATTTAATTGAAAACAGAATGATGATATAAAACACAATAATCCAAACAAAATAAGATGAAACGTCGCTGAATATCGTTCCTGTTGCCTTAAACTCTCATAGTTCTCAGAATAAAAGTCTTCCACTCACTTTCTTCTGCATATACATATAAAATAAGTGAAAGTGAAAGTCGTGATGTGTTGTCAAGTATGGTGACCCATACTCGAAATTAGTGCTCTGCATTTAACCCATCCCAAGTGCACACACACAGCGGTGAGTAGTGAACACACACATACACACACAGTGAACACACACCCGGAGCAGTGGGCAGCTATTGCGACAGCGCCCGGGGAGCAATTAGGGGTTAGGTGCCTTGCTCAAGGGCACTTTAGTCGTGGTATCGAAGGTGGAGAGAGTGTTGATTATTCACAATCCCCACCTTCAATTCCTGCCGGCGTGGGAATCGAACCGGCAACCTTCTGATTACAAGCCCGACTCCCTCACCATTAGGCCACGACTACCCAATAATAAAAAATAACAGTTTTTTGTAAAAGTTTTTTGCAACCTATAGTTTATTTTACGCTAATACTGTGGTATTTTTCATAAGGTTTGCTAATCCTACTATACATTTTAATTGGGACATTTCCTGAAGTTTCGGGACGTCTATGCAGTGACTGATGCGAGGGCTGCATATAGACGTTAACTTGCGTCTTTCATTTCCCAGGCGACAGCGTTCACTTCACTTGAAGTTTTGCAGTAGCCTTGGAAACAATTTCTTCTGGAGACCGCAGTGTAGTCACCCACGGTGCAGTTCTGTCCACACAATCACAGATAATGTTGACACACAATCTGGAGACACCACAATAACTCCGAGACCGCAAGAAAGGACATTGTCTTGCCGCTGTATCTGTTCACGGGTCTTTTCTTGGCAGCGCTTCTATCTGGCCATACCGGCTCTCTCAGGGATTTGGAAAATGACCACAAAAAAAGCGTCAGAACTCTGACCCTGAGACAGCTGATATCACTTAAACCCCGGCAGGTCTCTGGAGCAAACAAGGACGTGCCGTTACGCTGTGTGCTCAAGCCTGCTGCTGCGGACAGATAAGCCTAACTTTCTCTTTCCATTCCATTCTCTCTCAATTTCTTTTTTCGTCTTCTTTTTAAGCAGATCTGATTCTCCGCTCGGAAATCTCCCTCGTCCCTCAGTGCTGAAATAACAATTTACCCTCCGCAGTCCCTGCTCCTGTAGAGACGTTTAAATCTACCCTTTCTATTAGCCTCACGACGCTTTATCCAAATTAAACGTGTGGCACAAAGGAGCGGGACGGCGGCAGAAATAAAGCGCACCGGAGTTCTGCGATCCTGCGCTCGTTTTTGATGAGAATTGTAACGCGAATGGGAAAGAACAGTATATAAGAATATCACAATGCATGCACGGAAAAAATAAAAAACACTCCCTGGTTGAAGAAAAAAAAAAATGAAATTCCACTTAGCGCTTGGGAGTCACGGGTAAACCCATTTTCCGCTCCGTCTGGTGTTGCAAATGCATTTTCCAGATTCAATTGAAGAAAGGGCAAAAGGGTCAAAACATACAGCACGGGAAGCGCAGGCAATGCGAATGTATACGTACAGGGTAATGGTGGAGGGAAACCGTGAGCTAATTTCCATCATCTCTCCAAATGACAGCTTGAAAACGGCAGACGTCTGAAATCACGTGGCCTAAACTCTTTAGACTTCCTCGTTGAAGGCGTCGAAGGAAGTATTAAATCAGCCCGACAGATGTGCCACGTTTTTAATACCACCTCACATCAGCTCTGGGAGTGTAAAGAAGGGAGCTCTGCGTAAGCCAATTTGAGACTAATGAATGAAATCATCCATGTAATATTTGTACTGCTTACTGCAGAAATTCATTTGTAGTAGGGTGGTTTACAAGGAGCACGAGCGGTAAACTCCAGAGACCTGGATGACCTCCATCTCGTTTCGTATTTGGAAAGAGAGCGAATCGGACGTTAGATGTGTTTGTGTGGGACTCGGCCATGCAGAGACAGATCGCAGATCGCAACGGCGGAGTTACGCAACAGCCGGCGGCAGTTCCTCGTTGTTGTCGGAGATAGCTTTGGGCAACAAAAGCAAAACTTTCAGATGGTACAGTTGCAGGTCAAGATTGATTACGCTTCCATTACTAATTGTGTAAACACGCTGTCAGGCCTAATCACAATCTTAATTAAGAGCTCAAACTGTCTTTTAAACATTTCATGACAGATCTGCCGGCTCCGTTGAGGAGTTCAGATCAATATCCGCAGTAAATTTGCTCTCAGTGAGATCTGTGTGAGTCTTGTTTTGAAAAAGTCGGCCTTGTTAGCATGTGTGAGAAAAAACAATGTCTACTCACACCACGCATTTGAAAGCTTTTCTCATTCTCTCAACCACAAGGTCGAACAAGACTAACACATGAAGAAATGTGGCAATTTTGCACAAAGGAACGCAATCGCTGAAGGTTGCCAAGTCACCACACTGTTGGATGCTAGCTAGCAGGTGTTCAGTGTCCAGGAAGTAAACAGATGAGCTCCGTTGCTTAGTTCCAGCATTATACTGCATCCCTTCACATTTTCCTGTAATTAATCTGTTCGACTTTGCGGTCAATATCGTTCATGTTGCCTTAAATGCCAATTCTGATAGTTCTCAGATTAAATGTCTTCCACTCACTTTCTTGTGCATATACTATATTGTAAAATGTCATTTATTCCTATTCCTGTGTGGAGAGTTGGCCATCCGACTGAGCCCAAGTTTTTTTCTCCTTTTTTGTTGGAGTTTAGGTTCCTCGCCGCTGTCGCCTTAGCTTGCTTAGTTGGGGACACTTGATAATCAGCATTGTTTTTATCTGCCTGCATTGACATCACTGAATGAGAACTGACCTGAGCGGGTTTCATCACTGTTTTCACCAGAGCCAATGAATAGATGAACTAACTAAATCAATAACTATTTATTTTTTTACAAAGGATTGAATCTATACTGAATTTACTCGAGCTGGACAATGACACCAGTGTCACATGATCCTTCAGATTCATTCTAATATGATGATTTGCTGTGCAAGATGTATTTCTGATTATTTTCAATGTTGAAAACAGTTGTGCTGCTTATTTTTTTTGTGGAAAACTGGGTTTATTATATACAACATTTACACACAAACACGCATGCACACACACACACACATATAAATATATATAATATGTAACATATATATATATAATGTACTGTGTGTATGGAATTCCAAAGTTGCCAACATCAAAGTTTGTTCACGAACCTTCACTTCTAGTTAGTGTCTTGTTATACGTGAACTGTGCATTACATAGATTTAAGTTGACATTAATTAGTATGTAGTGTCTCTCTATTTATAATGAAGCTGTGGGTTATATTTACTTCTAAAACAAAAAGAAATATAAGTTATTGTTTTCATGTATTTTTTGTGACCCATGCTATTTTGTATTCTCGGCTCTCTGTGTCGCACAAAACAGCTTGAGAGCACTGAATTGAATTGTTGAGTTGAATAAATTTAGTCTCATAATAATAACAATGTTTGAATTGTAGAATAGTATGTTGGCTTTCTCAAGAACTATAAATTATAATAATAAGAAACTTTCATTCTGTTCCAAAAACCTCAAATTTAGGAACAACCAGAATCTTGTTCAAACCACAGGGCAACTTGTACTTTCCCAACATATTGCACAATCGTCTTTAATATTTTTTTCATCTATTTGTGGGTTGATCTGATGAGGGTGGGGTTGATTAAAACCCTGTTCACACAAACTATCTCCAGGCAAAGCCTTGATTCATCCGACCCTTCGGATATACACTTCGCTGGCCCCATGTTCCCTTTCCTTAATTACTCTCTGGATTACATTCTCCGCTAATGACTTTCTCAATCCCACCCCAACCCCCATTCATTCTCTCTCCTCTCTTTTTGTATTAAACACACACACGCGGGCTCAATAATGCCCGCCATGCGGTGGGAGGTTGAGGTGCTGTTGAGAGCCACTCTTCCCTCCTTTACTCCTCTCCAACGCCGTCCGCCTCTTTCATCTCTCTCCAAGCCTTAAGTGTGCATATATCTGTGTCTGGATGGGGTAATGGTCCTATCAAGAGTTTGAAGAGAGCCCGAGGATGGACCAGTGCACATCAAATCATTAGTCATTTTTAGCGCTGGTGTATCCATGTAGTTTAACATTGATTTACAGCACACGAGGCGCTTTGATCGAAATCCACTGACACGCACACACAGAAAGATGAAGGCAAAAGTGCGTTCAATGAAAGTCTGAGGTACTACATATGTATCATTAGGCAGACTTGACATAATTGATTGAGGTTCTCTTAAAAACTGAAAAAAAAAAAAAAAATCCCCCGAAAACAGACTCTCTCGTGCTCTTTAGCTAGGTTTAATAAAGCTAGACCACGAACAGCACAGGCTTGAGGGTTGCGAAATCTGGGGAAATAAGACATTTTCATTAAACGGTAAAAACTTAAGATCATATAAATGTTATTATGTTGTGTGGATACTTGTCATATTTAGAAGTGCTGACAGTCTCTGTTCCTTGTTTATTATGGTCTATTTTTGGTAAGGTGTTTTGAAAATGTAATTAAAAAGAACACATTTAAAAAAGAGCATTAACTACTTAATGCTTAATAAATGTTAGAAAGACATACTAAGTTCTGTTATGAAACTCTAGATGCGCAGGCTAATAGGTCCTTTAACTCAATCTGCTCGTAATCACATCATTACCTATAGGATGCAGATGATTGGTTCCTGCTGTGTCTGTAGCAAATGAGCGCACTCAATCTTCAACTAAATGAGTAGCATTTGCTTGGCAGTGCAGAGCGCCTTCAAAAACCCTCCACCTTCCCCAGCTCCACCTGTATATATCTGCTACATGTAATAGCAGCAATAATCAACAGCAGCAGCATAGCAGATCTATTCCGCTGAGACCAAACACTCCGAGAATTGTTATGACAGAACTATATAAAGATTGTGACGAATTGGATTTTGAAATATAATAACAATTATACGTGAAACGTACACTACTATTCAAATGTTCCGAATTTTAGTTTTTTAAAGAAATGAATACTTATTCAGCAAGGAAGCATTAAATTGATCAAGTGACAATAAATACATTTATAAAAGTTCTATTTTCCGATAAATGCGGTTCTTTTGAAGTGTCTAAGAATCTTGAAAAAATATGATCATGGTGTCCGTCTCAATCAGCTCCCTAGCTTCATATGTCGTGAATAAGTATATCGTGTCCAAGATTTTCATGGTGCATTGTGGGACTTTTTAGGAAGCGAACACTAGTGACTACTGAACTAGGGAGCTGATTGAGACACACTGATGGTTTTTACAAAAACTGATTCAATATTAAGGATATAATACATATTTCTCAAACTCCAAATCATCATATTAGAATGAGTTCTGAAGGATCATGTGACACTGACGACTGGAGTAATGATGCTGAAAATTCAGCTTTTCCATCAAAACAAAAAATCTTACAGACTCCAAACTTGACTTCATTCAAGTACTCAAAATGCTTCATTCAGTAACCATCAGAAGACACTTCTGGACAGTTAATCACACTTAACACGTCTCAATTCATTGCATTAGTTACAAAATATCCAACAAATCAAGAGCCATTTGCAAACAAATTAAGAACAAAGTCCACTTTTCATGGATATATAAAGTTAGTTCATCACAATAACAATATATGTTCTTCACTTATAGCTACATTTGTGAAATATTTTGATTGAAATGTTTACTTTAAAATAATTGGTAATACTTTATTTTAGGGACTTTTATCTAGTTGGTTTTCAGCATGCATATTACTAGAATATTGGCTGTTTATTAGTATTTAATAAGCACATATCGATGCCTTATTCTGCATGACCGAATTCTAGAACCCTTAATTCTACCTAATAGCTAAACAACTACATTAATAAGCAGTAAATTAACAGTTTGTTGAGGGGAAAGTCATAGTTAAGAATGAATATGTGTTCTCCATACTAAAGTGTTACCAAATAGTTTTCTTTAAAATAAACAAAACTTGTTTTGATTTATATATATATACTGTAAAAATTACAGCATTATTTTACAGCCGCTGGCTGTTTTTTAATAATACAGAATATTGCTGTAAATTGACCCTTCGTAATTTAAAAAAAATACAGTTATTTACTATATTCTGTAAATTAAATTACAGTAACACTACTGTAAATTTTACAGTAACTGGCTGGCAACCCTGCTGCCAGTAATTTTTTTAACAGTATATATATATATATATATATATATATATATATATATACAGTACTGTGCAAAAGTTTTAGGCAGGTGTGAAAAAATGCTGTAAAGTAAGAATGCTTTCAAAAATAGACATGTTAATAGTTTATATTTATCAATTAACAAAATGCAAAGTGAGTGAACAGAAGAAAAATCTACATCAAATCAATATTTGGTGTGACCACCCTTTGCCTTCAAAACAGCATCAATTCTTCTAGGTACACTTGCACACAGTTTTTGAAGGAACTCGGCAGGTAGGTTGGCCCAAACATCTTGGAGAACTAACCACAGTTCCTCTGTGGATTTAGGCAGCCTCAGTTGCTTCTCTCTCTTCATGTAATCCCAGACAGACTCGATGATGTTGAGATCAGGGCTCTGTGGGGGCCATACCATCACTTCCAAGACTCCTTGTTCTTCTTTACACTGAAGATAGTTCTTAATGACTTTCGCTGTATGTTTGGGGTCGTTGTCATGCTGCAGAATAAATTTGGGGCCAATCAGATGCCTCCCTGATGGTATTGCATGATGGATAAGTATCTGCCTGTACTTCTCAGCATTGAGGATACCATTAATTCTGACCAAATCCCCAACTCCATTTGCAGAAATGCAGCCCCAAACTTGCAAGGAACCTCCACCATGCTTCACTGTTGCCTGCAGACACTCATTCGTGTACCGCTCTCCAGCCCTTCGGCGAACAAACTGCCTTCTGCTACAGCCAAATATTTCAAATTTTGACTCATCAGTCCAGAGCACCTGCTGCCATTTTTCTGCACCCCAGTTCCTGTTATTTCGTGCATAGTTGAGTCGCTTGGCCTTGTTTCCACGTCGGAGGTATGGCTTTTTGGCCGCAAGTCTTCCATGAAGGCCACTTCTGACCAGACTTCTCCGGACAGTAGATGGGTGTACCAGGGTCCCACTGTTTTCTGCCAATTGTGAGCTAATGGCACTGCTCGACATCTTCCGATTGCGAAGGGAAGTAAGCATGATGTGTCTTTCATCTGCTGCAGTAAGTTTCCTTGGCCGACCACTGCGTCTACGGTCCTCAACGTTGCCTGTTTCTTTGTGCTTCTTCAAAAGAGCTTGGACAGCACATCTGGAAACCCCTGTCTGCCTTGAAATTTCTGCCTGGGAGAGACCTTGCTGATGCAGTATAACTACCTTGTGTCTTGTTGCTGTGCTCAGTCTTGCCATGGTGTATGACTTTTGACAGTAAACTGTCTTCAGCAACCTCACCTTGTTAGCTGAGTTTGGCTGTTCCTCACCCAGTTTTATTCCTCCTACACAGCTGTTTCTGTTTCAGTTAATGATTGTGTTTCAACCTACATATTGAATTGATGATCATTAGCACCTGTTTGGTATAATTGTTTAATCATACACCTAACTATATGCCTACAAAATCCCTGACTTTGTGCAAGTGTACCTTGAAGAATTGATGCTGTTTTGAAGGTAAAGGGTGGTCACACCAAATATGGATTTGATTTAGATTTTTCTTCTGTTCACTCACTTTGCATTTTGTTAATTGATAAATATAATCTATTACCAAGTTTATTTTTGAAAGCATTCTTACTTTACAGCATTTTTTCACACCTGCCTAAAACTTTTGCACAGTACTGTATATATATATATATATATAACATTATATATAATTTATCTATTTAAATAAAAGACATTTATCCAAGTTAATTGTGGCTTTAGTGTCCAATTACATTTCGGAGCATCAGAGCTCCACGAATCTCCGGTTGCAAACATTGGTCCTAAAGAAAAGGACAGAGAGAAAAGCAGCCTTTGTCGCATTAACTGTTCAATCCAATTCATACAGTATTACAGTAAGCTCTAGCAAAGGTCATTCAGCAGAGAATGTCATGTCATAGAGCGCATATGGCTGAACATTTGGGAGGAGTGCTTGCTTTTGACATTCAGAGGAAGAAAAGTAGCCAATGAAATTGCCTAGCAATTTCTTTCTTTGACAAGAAACGTCTCGGTTTAAAGTACAGACCTAACATTCACGACACAAATCCCAAAAGTGTCTTGTATACAGCAACACTGGAGAATTCAGTGTACTCCTAAAGGGTTTTTCATTACAGTAGTACAACACTACAATGCATTCTTGGAGATGGCAAAGTCATCTGTTTGACCCTTTGGCTAATAAACAGCTTTCTGTATCTTTCTATGGTCATTTTTTTTTTCTCCTGCCTCAATCAAGAGAACAAAACACAGAGTGATGTGAAGAAAATTCATAATAATTTTCCTGAAGCTTTGGGAATGAAGGGATGTAATTATCTTAATTGATCTCATAAAGTTCCGCCATTATAATTCACATCGCAAACTGTGCTTTCAGAAACAAGCAAAACAACCTTTGCTCTAGATCTCCGCCAAAGCTCAGAGAGGCACTAAATGGATATTCCACATTCCTTGGGATTTTTGCAAGGCTCTTAGGAAATGCATTGTCTAATTGCCAATGCTGTCCTTACTTTCATTATAGCTTTAAAAGAGGTCACAGAATCAATCAGACTTGCAGCTCCCCAACCAAGGACAAGTTTTAGACCCATTGATTATGATCCTTTTAAGTTATAAAGAATCGAATCTCTACTTAGTGCTAGTTTAGTGCTCTTCCAGCCGGTGGCTTACTCTGGTGAGGCAGGTCGACTCATGCCGCTAAAACTGTGATATTTAAAAAGACTGGTGGGAATTGTAACATTCGTGCATTAATCCAGTTTGATTCATTTGGAATGATTCATAATTACTTCCAAAAATAAGCACACATAATGTAACTGGAGAGACAGTTTGTTTATACACATTTTGACAAACTAACACCTCAGTCTTTACATTAACAGGCTAAATGATTAAAAAATAAAGTTATTATGTCTGTAAACTAACAAAAGCAGAAGTGGAGTGTTGAAAATGCATAATAAATCTGCATATCATGTGACGGAAAATTTACTAAATCAATAAATACTAATAACAGCAATAACAAGTTACAAATAATAATAATGCCAATGATACAGAGCACAAACCTTCTTTTGGCATTAAAAAATGACTGTCGCAATGAAAAATTAGTGCTGAAAATGGGTTATTTTTGTGAATAACCTTATTTGATATGCATTAGTACGAGTTTCCATTTTAGACATAACATTTATGGGAGGAGAGTATTTAAATTAATCCTGCAAAGTGATTTACTAAGGTTTGTGCTAGTCAATTTACTGATATTTACGACATTATTTATTGCCCAAAAAAGCATGTCTTAAAGCAGACGTTAATTTCTGGCGCTTTTGGAGACTGTGTTGGTCATTATGGAAATGATTAGGGGTGTAAACCACACAATACGATACGATCACGATACATGGCTCACGGTTATGAGAATATCATGATGCAGTGATTCTGCGATAATCGATATATTTATATTGCTAGACAATCCTATAATGATACATTCCAATATCTAACTATGAAAACAAAATGCCACTGAAAAAGTTAAGTGCAGTTTTCTCTCTTTATTAAAGTCTAAACTTACACTATGCTTACACTTTTTAAAAGCTTAAACCTTTCTTTGCATGCAAACTGAAACATTTAGCCTAAGTCAGCTGCTTATCGAAAAAACTCCTTTATTTAAAACTGGGAACATATTAGTGTTTACCAGCTCCCTAAAAAATAAAAAAAAATAGTGTTTGTCAAAAGTGCCTACTTTAAAATGTTACAAATGTGACGATACCAAGCATTCTGAGCGCTGTTGAGCGGATCCTTCTCTGATTGGCCCTTGTGTTCACGTCCTCAACAGATATGTCTGTGATTGGCTACAATTATCAACGCTTCCAAAACATATTGCAAATTTGACGCACTTACCTGAGCTCTTACAAATTCAAATGCGAGGGTTTGAAAGCAGGCGAAATCAGATCCCAAATATATCCACTGATAGACGCCTGCTTTCAAAACCCTTCTGTGTATATCTGTGTAAGCACTCGAGGAAGAAGATCAAAGATGTCTACTAATGTTTGTCACATTAATGGTATAAAAGTGCATCCAGACTTTGAACTTAAACACGGCTGGGGCACTTTACTCAAGCTACTGTCCACCATCCTTTTCTTGGGCTAGTTAACTTATGTTCACATTTCCCTCAATCATGTGTTGAGTGCCGCCTTGAAGTAGCTACGCTGGGAGTACGGAAAACTATACTGAACGCTTTATTTTATTCATTAAAATATCGATATTTGGCATCAGCGTATCGCAGAGAGAAGGAAGACGATGTATCGCCCTATCGATATTTAGTCCCACCCCTAGAAATGACTCGGCAGCGCCTGTGTTCTTTCATTTGCAGCTCTTTTCCCTGTTTAGTGAATCTGGCCCATCCTCATGTCACTGTACACATCTATTTCTTCTGCACAACACAAAGGAAGATATTCTGTAAAAGCATTGGATTTTCAATTCTGGGTGAACATAGAGTTCCCAGCTATTCAGTCAACAGTAAAGAGTAGTGTGCAGAAAGTCAATGTGACACATCTCCCGTCCCTCAGAAAGCAAGAGAAAGTGCGAGAGGTGTTGAGTCTGTGAGTTTGAGTGTATCAGCAGAGATAGTACTGTCCAGAGTGCTTATCTCATTGATTTACAGTGAGTGAAGAGCAGAATGGAAGCAAGAGAGCAAAGACTATAAATAGAGCTGTAGGCCGTCCCTTGGGCCATCAGTTATTTGCTTCTCCGCCTCCCATTCCAGATGACCTCCGTTCTCCTCATTTAATTATTAAATAAGTAAAGCTGTAGCCCAAGTGGGCTGAACCCCACCTCTCATTCTCTGCATCAGCAGCCTTAAGGCCACATGCGAACGTCCCAGCATGCAGTTCACTGGCGTTCCTCTTGGCAGACCACAGTCGCAGGTTAAAGCGCTCTGAGGTTGTTGGAACGGCAGTTGACACTCACACTGGGATGCAGTACAGCACACAGACTGAATGTAAAGGCTAATAAAAGTGCTCAATGTGATGATTTAAGTGTGTTTGAGCACTCAATCTACACAGGCTACTATTACACTGCTCTCTTCAAACACGATTTGTTGATATAGATCAGCAAACGCTAATATTTTAGCCAATGACCATCCATGAAAAATTGTCAACATTGTGCTTGTGATGTTATTCACGTTATATATACTGTTAAAAAGTATAGTTTTATGTTTTATAAAAAAGTCTCAGCAAGGTTGCATTCGTTTACCCAAAAGCACACTAAAAATGGTAATAATATGAAGCATCATTGCAATCTAAAATAACTGTAAAGATTTTAAAATTATCCTGTGAATCTGGATTACGTAATCAGATTCCAAAATGCAAGTACTTGTAATTATGCTACATTTTAAAGTACTTGTAATCAGACTGCAGTTACTTTTCTATGGATTACATAATTAAATGTTATTCTGACATCGACTTCATTGATTCTATTTCTTTGTTTGTTTCTGGCGTAATGTAATATTTAATGCACTTCATGTTGTTAATAACAAAGAATGGAATATAATCTATATCAACATGGTACAAGATTATCCTTTTCAAATCAATGTGATAAACAAGTTAAAGTAATCTAAAAAGTAATCAAAAAGTAGTCAGAATAGAAAACGAGTAAAATCTAGATTACATTATAAACGAAACCATAGTCATAACCTGATAGTCTACTAATTCTCTAATGAGAGTTAGTTGACATGTAGTTGCAAAGTTACTTATAGATATTTTATATTATAGAATGTCTAAAGTGGACTAAAGTGTAACCAAAAACCAAAACAAAAAAATCCCCAAACTTCTGAATGGTAGTGTAAACTAATTCAAAATGCACAGATAAGTAGAATCGTTGCCTGTTTTGTTTCTTTTTGCCTCTATTTTTTGGATATCTCATCGCCATTGGAGGAAAAAAAAAAAAAAAAAAAAAAATTCAATAGGCCAGAAACGATCACTGACTGAAAAGTAGGTAAAATATTTTTAGAATTTAGTGTTTAACTCCCCCAGATGATAAAAAAAAAAAATAGCTGTTTGCTCATCCCTGTGCTGAACTGGTTTGAGAATGACAGATAAATAGGTCTTTATTGACCCCTAAGGGAAATTAATCGCGTCGGGTAAAACATCATTTGCTTAAACATAATGACTGGTTGGAAACTGCACTCCTTATTTTCTGAAGTAATTGGAAATGGGATGCTAGCTGATTCGCCCCGCTATTAACTGCATTAAGGCCGAACGTAGGCCTCGCACACATAATGTGCTGAATTTACGATATCATTCTATCCCAGATGTCTACGCAAAACGCTTGTCTTACCACAGTCGTGTGAAATGAAAAGCAACGCCTCCCTGCAGTATCAATTAATCTCTCTGTTAAAAAAATGCTAAGATTAAACTTCAAAAAACTGCTAAGAGACGCACATAAACAGTTAAGCTGGGCAATGAACGCCAAACTCCGAGCGTACAAACAACAAAAGCGCATTTGCACAATAATCACAAACAAGTTCTGCTTTGGTGACTCATGTTTACCTTTGTGTTTTTTTTATTTTTGGAGTGGATGAGTCTATTTAAAACACTGTTACTTTGTCCATTCTGGCTTCCCTAGACATCATCTTTCCCAGTGACAATCTGTTCCACTCGAAAGATCAAACAGCCATCGGTGTGTGCCAAGAACTGAGAGAGCCCTGCCAGCCACTGAAACAAGTCTATTTTATCCAGTCATCCTCATCTCAGCCAAAACACAACTTTCTCTTCATGCTCCGTGCACTCTGCTAAAACCCAAGCAAAACATTTGGGATTGAATCTATTTCTATGTATGTATGGATGCTTTTTTATTATTCAGCAACTGAAACATGGAGGTGGATGTTCTTCAAGCACGACCAGCAAGTTTATCCAAGCATGCAGCTCAGCTGATGTCCTCCAGTTTATTATGTTTCCATTTTCATCCTGATGATAAATGCTAATATTGACATCATATTCCATATTTTACTCTTACTTGAAAGATAGCCAGTGCAGAAGAGATCAGTTGCGAGTATCCAGAACTGTGCTTCGTGACATTTAACCTTCAGATATCGATCGTGGAACGTTGCTTGCGGCCAGTGAAGTCCAAAATCAGGACGAAAACACTGAGAATGAGTGTTTTGAAAGCCAGAAACAAAGTCACTGGCTGCCATCAACACCAATGTGAGAATTTCTGAACACACAGATCACCCCAAGATGAAAAGTTTTGTAATTATTTACACATCTTCATGTTGTTCCTAATTTTTAAAAACCACACGGCTTACTGGTCTTTTTTCAACTGCTTTTTGTTTTTTTAACTGGTAAAACTGCTTAAATACAGCAAAGCACTAATATTAAAATTCTTGCCATTACCGATAATCCAATATTTATTTTCATGGTACGGCCAATAAACTATAAAAGGAATAAAAAATAAAGATTTCTGTGTGAGATTGCGCATATTCTTCTTTTTTGCTGCTTATTACGCTAAAACAGTCAAACACACTCAAAATAAAGTTAAAATGTCGGTCTTGGTGAGTATTCTCATAAACACACTCAGTTGTTTTAAGTGAACGTAAACAGTTGAGAAAGAAAACGCATGTGTAACAGTATAATGGATCTGTGTGTCAGCTCTTAAAGTGACAAAACCTGCTGCCAAATTATGAGACAATATTAAAAATATCCATATGACAGTTTTTCCCTATGGTATTGATGTCAAAAAACACAATTAGTTGTTGTTGTAAGTGACATAAACAGTTGAGAAAGAAAATGCATGTGTAACAGTATAATGGATCCATGCGTCAGCTCTTAAAGTGACAAAACCTGCTGCCAAATTATGAGATAATATTAAAAATATCCATATGACAGTTTTTCCCTATGGTATTGATGTCAAAAAACACAATTAGTTGTTGTAAGTGACATAAACAGTTGAGAAAGAAAATGCATGTGTAACAGTATAATGGATCCATGCGTCAGCTCTTAAAGTGACAAAACCTGCTGCCAAATTATGAGATAATATTAAAAATATCCATATGACAGTTTTTCCCTATGGTATTGATGTCAAAAAACACAGTCAGTTGTTGTAAGTGAACGTAAACAGTTGAGAAAGAAAACGCATGTGTAACAGTATAATGGATCCGTGCGTCAGCTCTCAAAGTGATAAAACCTGCTGCAAAATTATGAGATAATATTAAAAATATCTATATGACAGTTTTTTCCCTATGGTATTGATGTAAAAATTGTGGTCAGTGAAAAAGCTGAGAGGCTACTAACTTCAGAAAACCCCTAGACACAGTGACTGGTGAGAAAAAAAGTTAATGTCTCTGATTTTAAACGATACAAGTGAATCTCGGCATTATAATGTACAGTATGAAAATGAATATACATTTTGAGATTTGCAAAAGATCACATTTAACAGTGTTATTATTAAATTATTACCATTTTTAAAGATTACCTTTTAAGTGAGGATGGCAAAAGTAAAAATACGATAAATGACCGTACACAATAAAGCATACTGATGTGAATAAAATATAATATAAATAATATGGTATTCATTTATTGTGCATCCCTAATTAAATGTTTAGATACACTTGAAAAAGGTAATCATGACATAATACTATTGTTCAGAACTGATCCTATCTTTCATTTATCTCCTTTTGTGTTCTGAAAGAGACAGTCAGGTTTGGGACAGCATGAGAGCGAGTAAAAAAATGTCCATTTTCCTTTCCTTCCTCGACGAGATTGGAATCTGCAGCTCCAACATGTTAGGAAGTGATGTCTACCTTCCAGTGAGCGTCATGAGAGACTTTATGAAGGTTAAATCCATGTTGAGAAGCACATATTTGGTCACACAACATGTTAGCAAATTATTTCCAGCTCCCTGCCGTCAAACCGTTTTCAAACCACAAACGCAGCACACGACCAGCAACTTCTGACAGCTCCCCCATATCTGTGCACGAACCATCCTTCCCCCTTCAGCAATGGAACGAACTCTGATTTTCCGTTCAGCTGAACCTCATTGAAATGGAGTCACTGCTTCACTGCTATTCACTGCTTCAAAGCTGACCTCCTCCAGGGTTCAGACTCACCATCATCCTCCCTGACCTTTGCTACTTAATTAATAATGTTCCTCTACAATCTGAATTACAATTGCATTCGCGCATAGCTTACCGTCAGTACTAAAATACTAACATTACACTGGCTGTCGCGATTTGTCCTAGCAGGTGTTTTGCATCTTGCGCAGAATCGGCACTATTTCTGCAATCGTCGTCTCATGTAGACTTCTTATTATTAGTGTGTCCAGCATGTGGCTTCCAGTAGCGTGGCACACAATAAGTGATGAAAACGTGCTTTAAGCACCAGCCTCTGATCTCTCATAACGCATGCACGTTACGTCTCCCACACATACGCACACACAAAGTGCTTGATTTTTGGCCAATATTTCAGTATAACACAATGCAAACACACATTAATTCAATATCTTGCAGACCATAAAGTTTAAAACAATTAAATAATAAAAAACCATTCCATGCACTCTCAGAAAAAAATGGTACAAAAGCCATCACCCTTTTTAATATGTACCATTTAGGTACTAATATGCCCTCTTTAGGTACAAAGGTGTATGTTTTTGAAAGGGTGCCGCTCCAGTGACAGCTTTTTTTTGAGTGTACCTTTTAAAAAAGCGAACTTAACCTAGTCAAAAAGGTAACCCTCCATTTTGAGTTAAATCCCTCTAACCAGGCTGTTCATTTGTGAATCACTGAAATGATCCGTTCAAACAATTCACAGAGAGATAGAGAGCAAAAATGTATAATATAAACATAAAAGTCAATATAAATGCAACATTCTTACAACAATAACTACTTTTGTGTAGCCGAAGAGCAAAGTAAACGCTAATAATGCTCACATTAAAGGGCCAATCCATCCAAAAATGATAACTCTGCCATATATACGCATATATGCGCAACAAGATCAAAAATACAGTAAAACAGTCAAATATTAATACAATTTAAATAAATATTTTGTATTTTAATATATATTTAAAAAGTAATTTATTCCTGTGATCAAAAAGTGTCACATGATTCTTCAGAAATCATTTTGATTTGCTGCTAAGGGATACACACACACATACACACACACACGCACGTGTGTGTGGGTATTCCCTACGTTATGGGGACCAAATGTCCCCACAGGTATAGTAATACTAGTAAATTTTGATCTTGTGAGGACATTTTTTTGGTCTCCATAAGGAAACAAGCTACATTATACAGAATTATCTTTTTTGAAAATCTAAAATAGCAGAACATTTTCTGTGATGAATAGATTTAGGGGTAGAGGTAGTGTAGGGGGACAGAATATACAGTTTGTACAGTAGCCTATAGAATGTCCCCATAAAACATGAAAACACAACGTGTGTGTGTGTGTGTGTGTGTGTGTGTATGTATATCTTAGTGAGGACATAGACTTTTTATTGCATAGACTTCTATTGATTTTATATCAGGTCAATGATATTTTCTCTCACCAAGTACTTTCACAACCCACTAGTGAGGACCTCACAAGTATAGTCAAAACAAGTACAAACACACACACACACATATGTATGTATATATGAAATATGTGTCTGGGTTTCCATGCCTTGAAAGACATTTTCTTTTTTTTTTTTCCTAAATATCTTCTTTTGTGTTCCACTGAAGAAAGACACTTTTACAGGTTTTTATGATCATTTTCATATTTGGGTGCACTAGCCCTTTAATTTAAGTATTTCTCACCTTTTCAGAGTCTTTCCATGCTCATATTCATACGCAAACATATTCTAACATGGACATAAGGGGGAATGTCAACAGTCTTCACGCCTGAATGTTACGTGTGGTAAGGCCTTGACCTCTGCCAGTTGCAAAATGGTGAGAGAAGCGGACAGAGCATAGTGATGAGAGGACGACAAGAAACTAGCCATAAGGAACCTGATCAAGCCAGACCAACCACAAAGTGGAGCAAAGTGACTTCTGAATGTCAAATGAGACATGAAAGTTTTGTTGCCCGATACTTTCAGATACAGAACACACAAATCTCTATATCTGTCCGTGTTTGTCTTTCCATCTCTCTTCACTTTTGCGTCACACACTCAGAACAGCCTTTAGCGATGCAAGTCTGGGACTACATCACTGGACCGCTGCCAACGGTTTATTTCTTCTGATGAGGTGGAAATGGCCCCTGATTAAACCGTTATTTCCACCGTGCCAGGGTCCGCACTTAATAGAACAATTCAAAGCACTGTAGCAATTAAAATGAAACAATAGCCGTGGAGCCATTTTTCATGATGGATTTTCCTATGTAATTATGGCCTACAGTTGTTGGTCTGCAACAACACCCAATACATACATCACTATCTCAATGTTACAGCGTCTTGAAGAGTGGCGTTGTTTCACCCATCAGAAGTAATGCAAGGTCAACTGATAAGAAGCTTAATGAATGAGGTTGTATTGTGGACATTAAAACAAACAAATCACTGTTTATGAGAGGGTGGGAGGGCCTCGTTCGAAAGTTAATTACAAAATTATGACCTCTAAAGTAGTGGTCAGACGAGACTTTATCTTTCACTACTGTATGTACAAAACGTCATTTGGTAAACACCGTCCCGTAAAATTGACAGGATTTGAAAAACAATTCTCATTTTGGTGGGTTAGCATCGATTATTTAACATAATACTACTGTAGATGGTAAATTGTTAATCCAAAAAAAATAAATAAATAAATAAAACACACATGTGTGTGCATATTAAGGGTGTGTCGGTATATGTATTCGTCCCGAAACGTCACGGTACAGACGTCACATGACCAATACAGTCAGTCACAGGAGATCCCAGATCCAATCCAGAAGGGGGCGCACATGTAATGCAATGCTGTTTGCTAACCGCCTCATAGAGATTTGGCAAAGGCTGCGATTTATTTAATGCGCAGCTTGTCAGAGCTGTACGGCTCTGTGATCAGCAGTAAATGCTTCTCCATCTGAAAGCCAGAGGGCGCTCTTGTGCAGAAACTCAAAATATGCCCTGAAGATAACACGTGTAATATCGCTGTAGCTGAATAAACAGAAGATTGAAACGCTTTGATTGACTAATAAACACACGACTGAAGTGAGTTTGGTGTGAAAACGTTATTAAATGTCTTTTGTTGGACAAGATGTTAATAAATGCTTCTCATGTCTGGAAAGATGTTTGATTTTTTTTAAAGGTACATTATAAGCGACTCAAACTTTCAGATGGATTAGCATTTGGAGCCGTACTTCATTGACAAGCTGCGCATAAAAAAAAACAATTGCAGAATTTGCGATTTCATAATCACACTAAGAATCGCATTTAAGCGATAAACATGTTCAAGTTCAATGTTATTTTTCATATCATGCGATAAATTGTGCAGCCGTACAAGCACGACAGGAACAGACGATCCCATGCATAGATATGTTTACGTGTAATCTCTCAAGCAGTGTTTCTACCGCGGAAAGACATCAACAAAACAGCTTGAGAGTAATATCTCACAGCATTACATTCACCTCAGGCGAGTCATTTAGTGTCCACGGCATGTTAGCTCACTAGAGAAATGAAGCTTTTCACTGAATATGTGCACTATATTAGCTTATATATTCATTATATTTACTTTTTTTTTTAAATCATTATTTAATATATGTTTAAATAAATTTGTCATGAAAATAAGTTATGACAGTAACTGTGAAAATGATCATATTTCAAGTAGAAAAAGAACTGAAAAATAATTGTACAATTAGATTTAGAAGTTAATGCAAAACATGCCTTATTTGCAATTACATGGTTTTCTTTTTAAGTGTTGATGATTATATTTAAAAATAAATAGCAACTGAATTTAATAGTTTGTAACCTTTAAAATATTATGGTAATGTGCAAGAAAGGGCTCCTTATATATCGTTTACAGCTTTAACTGAGATACATTTTTTTATCCTTAAGAAATAGATCATTATAATTTAATTTACTTAAAGACATAGAGACACAATATGTTCAAAAAACCACTGGAAAACAAAAAAGAATGTCAAGTTTTCTCCCTCCTGCTCTACCGAACCGTCATGTTTAATATATCCATCTAAAATAACTATGATTTATACAGCTACAGTACCCCTTAATCTATTAGTCAATTAAAAGTGCTTAATTTGATGTTTACATATTAAACACCCTGTGCTGAATGGCTGTATATTTTAAATTGGGTTGTTAATAAGAATTTAATGGAGGATGGAGTTCCGGGCTGGAAGCAGATGGCAGCCCAGTGTCCCACAGGAAGAGACGAGCCTCACCTAAGAGACACACTGGCAACAGCATGACCATGGTTTCCCTTTCCACTTTCCACAAATCTGCCCACCACAAAAACCTGACAGTTACAAAATCATTAACGGCATAATTTCTTCTCCGTTCCCAGTCGGGTTGAAACGAGAGTCCCCACCGACGGGTAAAATTTTGACACAATTAAAGACAATGAAGACAAAGTCACATTCGGGATGACATGTACTTGGTGCGCGATTACAGTTCATCTAAATAAACAGATGATTACTAATTTGTGAACACAATAGTTTTGATCCAAGCTCTACTAATGGACAGCATAATTATTAAATGACCAAAAACAACAACACTCCACGACTAACGCGCACACCAACGCTATTCAACGAAACCCAAAATGTCACGGCCTTATCTGCACCTTGTTTAATTGCACAATTAATTTGTTATATTACGAAGACTTTTTGTTTATTGCAACACAAAGGGATAATAATTACGTTCCTGGTGCTTATGAATCGCTGCTTTTGTTCCTATATTAAACATGCAGCAAGATGTAACACAGTGTGTATAAATTGAGATTGCAAGTCCCCCAGCATCCCTCTGGTGTAATCTGGCAGGTGGTACAAGTTAGTAAAGTGTATCAGCATGTAGACTGCCCGCTTCCTGTTTGACTACAGATAACGGTTTTATTGTGCGGCCCTCTCATCACTGCACACATGGGGCTGGTAAAGGGCACCTAAAGGTCACCTGGGCCGGTGACTTGTGAACGCCGCATCCTTCCCACGCGGTGTTGAGCAAGCAACCGTGGGGGATTATCAGGACGTGTCCAAATGGCAGCATATTAATGACGGCGGTGATAAATGAAAAGACGAAGGCAGGTCTGTGTTCTTTCTCTGACTTGGTATTGGTGCTGTGATTTTCTTTTGTCTCTCTTATCTGGTTTTCTCCAGCAAATACTTTTTAATGTCAAGTCCTGAGGGAGCTGCGTAGGAATATTGCCCTTTTTTTTCCTCAACTTTCTCCACACTGCTCTTTGGAGGGAGGAAGACACTGGATGAGTGAAACAACACTCCCTGTGAGAGAGCCTGCTGAGACCCAGTTTACATCAGGCCTGTCACCATCAGCAATCTTGTGCTGACGGTTAATTGTCTAGAAAATAATTTAATTCTGTTTTACATATATATATATATATATATATATAAACCTAATACATTATATATTTTTTTTCTTGGAACAGTATATCATATCAAATAAAAAATATATTTAAAGCTGTATTTTTTATAATATAATATAATATAATATAATATAATATATAAAACCCACCGCATGCTTTAGGGGTTTTGTTAAAACTCAATGGGCACATTTTGTATTATTTGTGTTTTTTTTTTTTTTTTTTGTAATATGGATTATTATCTCATTCAGTTTTTTTTTTAGAAGACACTGTATCCCTAAAAACAGTCATGTTATATGCCCATATGTATTATTCATATATATTATTTAAATGTATTATATATATATATATATTTTATATTTTTGTTATGTTTTATTATATTATATTTTATTATACATATATATCATTTATACAGTCATGGCCAAAAATATTGGCATTCTTGATAAATATGATCAAAGATGACTGTAAAAATAAATCTGCATTGTTTATCCGTTTGATCTTTAATTCATAAAATTCGCAAAAATCTAACCTTTCATTGAAGGAAAAGAATTGAAAGTGGGGGAAAAATCACATTATGAATTTTTTTTTTTCTCCAAAACACATTGGCCACAATTATTAACACCCATTTATTCAATACTTTCAATACTTCACCTTCTTTTGCCAAGATAAGTGAGTCTTTACCTGCAATGCGTGATGAGTTTAGAGAGATCGGCGACCATCCCTCCAGATTCAGATCCATGTTGGTGCCTCTTCCACTCATTTTCTAGATAGGATTCAGGTCAGGCTTGTGACGGCCATGGCAGAAGGTTCATTTTGTGCTCAGTGACTCATTTTTGTGTTGGTTTTGATGTTTGTTTGGATCATTGTCCTGATGGACGATCCAACCACGGCCCATAATTGGATTTCTAGTCAGGTTTTGATTTTTTTGTCTGCTGGCATTTGATAGAAACCATGATATCACGTTTCTGAACAAGATGTCCAGGACCTCCGGCAGAAAAACAGGCCCACAACATTAAAGATCCAGCGGTATATTTAACCGTGGGCATGGGGTACTTTTTATCCCTGTGTGCACCAAACCCATCTGGTGAAAAAAGACGTCCCGTTTGAAGTTCCAGTCTTGTCTGACAACTGAATATGCTGGAGATTGTTTCTGGATGAAAGCGGAGGATTTTTCTCGAAACCCTCCAGAACAACTCGTGGGGATGTAGGTGCTGTTTGATCTTTTTTTTTTTTTTTGGCTTTCTGAGACTGAAGACTCAACTGATCTATGCAATTCTCCAGCTGTGATCCTTGGAGAGTCTTTGGCCACTCAAACTCTCCTCCTCACTGTACATTAGGATAATTTAGATGCACTTCCTCCTCCAGATTTGTAACATCTATAGTTGATTGGAACTTCTTAATTATTGCCCTGATAGTGGAAATGGGTTTTTTCAATGCTTTAGTTATTTTCTCACAGCCACTTTCGATTTTGTGAAGCTCAACAATCTTTTGCTGCACTTCAGAACTATGTTCTTTGGTTTTAGTCATTGTGATGGATGATTACGGCAATTTGGCTTTTGTGTTTCCTCATGTTTATACTCCTGTGGAACAGGAGTCATGGCTTGACAATTTCATATTCATGATCACCCTGGTGTGCTAAAAAAATGTAAATATGAATGGGAATATACTTCAGAGATATTTTACTCATTTATAAGCTTGATTCCTCGTGGGGACCAAAAAAATGTCCCCACAAGATCAAAATTTACTAGTATTACTATACCTGTGGGGACATTTGGTCCCTATAATGTAGGGAATACCCAACCACACACACACATGTTGTGTTTTCATGTTTTATGGGGACATTCCATAGGCGTAATAGTTTTTATACTGTACAAACTGTACATTCTGTCCCCCTACACTACCCCTACCCCTAAACCTACCCATCACAGAAAACTTTCTGCTATTTTAGATTTTCAAAAAGGATAATTCTGTATGATTTATAAGCATGTTTCCTTATGGAGACCAAAAAAATGTCCCCACAAGATCAAAATTTACTAGTATTACTATACCTGTGGGGACATTTGGTCCCCATAACGTAGGGAATACCCACACACGCACACACACACACACACACACACACACACACCCAGTCTAGTTGGAGGTTTCCTACAATGACAAGATTAAAAGACTAAAAGACTAATCCTGACCGAACATGGAGCCAGGCAGTGTGTCTCAGCCCTCTGGCTCTTTCTGAACAAGCCAAGTTTGGAAGTCTGTATTTTTCTCCTGTGTCCCACTTTTTGCTTCTCATTCCATCAGCTTCTACTCACTGCTGGGAAAATAAATAAATAAATAAAAAATAGACAAAAAATGTGCACCTTCTAGACCTTTTGCTAGATGCACTGTCCATAAAATCAAATTAGAAAAAAAGCAATTATATGGCACACCATCATACATCTCCACCGCATCAGTGTGGTCTTCAGTTAGACTTTTTAATTAAGCGTGGGATTATAATGAAACCATTCTAAAAAAATAACACTTTCTCATTTCCTGCTCTGTATGCAGCAAGAGTTGATGAAAGAACGAGAATAGGAGATTATGTATTCTGCTTCTTGTGTTTATTCTGCAGCTGTTGATGCCAATGATACATTTTGTCAGTCAGAAAATAGTTTGCACAGTTTTTCTTCCTCTCTCACATTTATAAGAGCACGCGCACACACGCGCACACACACACACACACACAATCTCCCAGCATTAGGGCTGGTGAAGATGGCTTTTCACAGCAAACCTCTGCTTGTGTATCAATAATACAGAGGGGCTCACAGAGCACTAGTGCTTTTCAAAATGCCGAGAGTAAGGAAATTGAGCCATGGGGGGACATGAGAGAGCAAAACATCAAGACCTAAAATAGAACTCCCCGTCTCCCCTGAAGAGGATGCGGCACTGAGTGAAGCGCAAGGGAAGAAGTAGGAGGAGTCAGGAAGAAAGACGGTTGGGAAGGAATCCCTGTCTAGTTCTGTACATAACCGCTTTTCCAAGCCAATGCTGTTTACTTCTGCAGTACCTTGGCAGCTTGTTAGCATCCTCAGTCATACTTCCATGAATCCAAGACCACATAATGCAATTCAGAGCAGGAAATAAAGTTTTGCACTTTCAAAAAGAAAAAGAAAAAATAAACATGACTGAGAAATATTTCAGATTCTGCACTTTCTAGATCACTGCAGAAATCTAATTTGACTTGAGCACACACAATTTTTCAAGTTCACTGACTGCTTTGTCGGACAAAATGGCAGATTCTGGGTTATGATTGGTCAGATCGCCTGTCAATCAAACTGTTTGCGGAGACTCAATTCCCAGTGCAAATTAACTTAACACTAGCCAAACAATTCCAGGTATTTGAATGCATGTGCATTTTTAAATGTGGATACATGGCTGTTTATTAGCAAATATACTTACATTTATTTGAAAAATATGGACTAATGTACATGCATATGACACAACTATTGAGAATGTGGAGAATATGGAGGCATGACGATATCACAGTCACTGAGCGGGAAAACTTTACCATGGTAGCAATTTTCTCTTCTTCTGTGAGAGTGTTGATGCATTCCTGGATTAAGTTCGAGAAATGCACTTCTGTGGCAAATCCAACGTTGAGATTCTGTACGTGATACACTGTACCACTGAAAAACTTCAAAAACTACATGGAAATATGTCATGCTATATTATATACACTTGTATAAATATAATAAAGTAAAATAATTTATAATAACATATATTATAAAATGTACACTGTAATGAATTACAGTAAAAATTACAGCATTATTTTACAGCCGCTGGCTGTTTTTTAATAATACAGCATATTGTTGTAAACTGCAATGCATTCTGGGGTCACATGTTGTTTTGACTCAAATTTACAGAATATTGCTGTAAATTGACCCTTCGTAATTAAAAAAAATACAGTTATTTACTGTAATCAGAGAATACAGGGAAATTCTGTAAATTAAATTACAGTAACACTACTGTAAATTGTACAGTAACTGGCTGGCAACCCTGCTGCCAGTATTATACTGTAAAATTTACAGTAATTTTTTAACAGTGTACATGATAAAAATGTCACGGAAATATAGGTGAATTTTATAACAATTACTAATTTTTATATATACACTGAATTATTCCGAGCAAAAAGGTTTTTCCACATGCAGTATTGTGTGTTTTGCTTTTCATGTGAGGTCTGACAGACTGTAAGCATGACAGATGAATCAAATCACATTTATTTTTACACAAAGCACAAAGTAACCGCGGCACGCAGGGAACACATTTTAAAATCCTTTGAGTGCCTCGCACACAGATTTGTGATTCCGCTCTTAAAGGGTTTGTTCACCCAAAAATGGAAATTATCCTATGATTTACTCAACCTCAAGCCATTCTAGGTGTATATGACTTTCTTCTTTCAGATGAATACAATTGGGGTTATATTATAAAATATTCTGGCTCTTCCAAGCTTTATAATGGGAGTGAATGGCGCTCCTGATTTTCCTTAAGTCCAAAAAAGTGCGTCCATTCATCATAAAAATAATCCACATGGCTCCAGGGGGTTAATAAAAGCCTTCTGAAGCAAAGCAAAGGTTTTTGAAAGAAAAAAATATCCAGATTTAAAACTTTATAAACTATAATCGCCATCTTCCGGCAGGCGGCCTACTTAAAATCGACTTACACCAAAAGAGTCCTGACGCAAGATACAAAACAAAACACCAGTCACGAATTAGAAGTCGAAAACGGGAATTTCTAAAGAGAAATGTTGGAGGATTTCGATACAAGATTAGAGCAGCTTGAGTTTGTTGCTCAGCTCTATTTGTTTGAACAGCGAGAGGCGTCTAAGCTTACGATACCCTACATCCTGCGTCAGAGATTACTCTTGTGGTGCAATTCGACTTGCGTAGGTATTATTTTAGCTTATAAAGTTTTAAATATGGATATTTTTCTTGCAAAATACGCTTCAGAAGGCCTACTAACCCCCTGCAGTCATATGGATTACTTTTAAGATGGATGGATGCACTTTTTTTGGAATTCAAATTCTCAAGCCTCATTTACTGCCATTATGAAGCTTGGAAAAGCCAGGATAAACAATTCCAATTGTGTTCGCCTGAAAGAAGATAGCCATATACGCCTAGATTGACTTTAGGGTGAGTAAATCATGGGATAATTTTCATTTTTGGGTGAACTACCCCTTTAAATACAGGGGTAAAAAATCGATGATCTATGTTAGACTTTCATCTTTGTACTAGAAACTAAAGAATTCAGAGAGAAGTGCTGCGCAGGGCTTTTTCAATCACAAATATTAGAAGGCTTTCGCACGAGCAATGATTAAGGGCTTGAAAGTCTCTGTAAACAGCTACAGTAGAAGGTTAGTTGTCTTTATATTGATGCACAGTGATGTTTCAGACTCAAGGCATGAATCCCACACTAGCCTTAGGTGAGACGACTACTAATGAGCAACTGTCTGTCTTGATTACCAATAAAAACCTTTGTGCTTCGCCTATGAATTTCAAAAGCCAAGAATGTGCCAGCTGTAATGTGAAAGAACTGGCTCCAAGACGAGATAAAACATGGAGGGGGAGAGAGTCTGAGAGGTATAGCTTGGTTGTCCAGAGGGTGAGGCTTTTGACAGCAAATGCTTTGCCTCCAGGGCAACCGCTGATTCAATGCAATGGTACGTCAGGCGAAAACAGCAGAATTAGTCTGAATTACGATTCTCAAAGAGAATAATCACACCTAGTGTCCTGAGTTATGACTCTGTCGCTCTTTGCTTTGGCTCATTTCTCTGCATAGCGATGAGAGGCCGGAGAGTAATTCTGCAAGCCTCCTCGCAGCCAAAGTCTACTTTCCCAGACACTTAAGACCACAGAAAGATAAATGGAGCAAGCTGACTGTTCTAGGACATTTCTTACATTCTAAAAAAAAAAAAATGCTGCGGGTTCAGCCTGCTGGGTCATTTTATTGGGTTATTTTTCTGTGACTCAGCTGCTGGGTCATTTTTACTGTCAATACAAATGATGAACCCCCTCACATCCCCACCCAGCAATGTTGGGAAGTCCGGTTCAAACTGGATACATTTGGCAATGGCCATTTTGTGTTCTGTTCTAAGGGAAAACTTCCAGAGCAGAAATTCCTGAATGAAATGAAGGTGTGCATTACATGGTATTCATATCAAATTACTACTGTACAAAGAGAAAAATGTGTGCAGTCTCACCTTTTGCCTTTTTTGTTTACATGTATGCCGCAGCTAACGTCTGCTTGGAGCTCTAGCCTTCAACAAACACAGCACACAACAAACCTACACTCAAAGCGAACGACGCGTCCGCGCCACCATGGAAGTTTCACATCCGCCAAACGAATGCGCGACTAGGGCTGAAACACGACGCTACATCGCTGTCATGTGTAACAAAGATGCCATGCGCTAACTTGATGTAGTGTGCTAGCTGTGGTCACACATGCTAGACACGATGGCACAAGGTAAAGCTGTTTTTTAAGTAACTTCACAAATGAATATATAAGACGGGCATTTAATGAACTGGAACAGCCAATTGATAGCTGTTCTCTTCCCACAGATTCCCACTGGCTGATCTTGCTGCTCCCGTCACATCCTAAAATGTCACTAAATGAGTGTTTCATGATTGAAAAAGACTGAAAAATTCTGTATATGAATTGTTCCTTCCTGCCCTATATATATATATATATATATATAATGAAAAACCTTCAATATCAAGTTGACTGACTCGGCACTGTCAAAAAAACAACCCAGCAAATGGGTTAATATACAAAACTGATGGGTAAAAATAAGTCTGCATGTGTTTTGTCCAATATTTACCCAATGCTGGGTTGCCAAATAACCTAGAAATGGTTGGTTTAACCCAGCATTTGTTGGAGTGAAGGTTTCAAACCTGGGGAAAAAAAAGTTTTAAAGTATCTTAAATGAGGTTGGTAGGCCTTTCGAATTGTCTTCTATTTTTATGACAGACACTTTCAATGCTTTCAAATGAAGGAATCTTAAACGTTCTCTGGAATGTCTTTTGCCTTGATAAAGGTTCAAGCACAGTAAAGTAAAAGTAGTTTGCTAGTACTTTACTTTCATTTGTCCTTTTCAGTTTTGGAGAGCAATTTGCTGCTCTGAAGGATATTAGAGTTACAAGCGAGATGTACAATGCTCTACAAAGGTCTCGTGATAAAGACGTTTCAGCGCCATCACAAGGTGACGAAATTACGTAAATCCGAGACGGACAGTTTCTGATCTCTGCACGGCTTGACCTTTCTTAATCATGGAGCTCGTTACTAAGATGGCAGCGAAAGGTCATGTGACTCATAACAGTCAGTGCAGGGGGTGAGGCGGGCTAAAAAAACCTGCTCAACCCCACAGTGTGACATAAGGAAGGTGCTCTGCATTTACCAGCGTCTGGGGGAGTGAACAATAAAAGTCAAAGGACCACCGTTGACAAAAGCACTTTCCAAAATGTCAACGTCATCACAGAAGAAAGACCAAATGTCTTTCCCCCGACAAGCTGTTCGCCCCGGCAGGAGGGGGGGAAAGAGCCTTTTCTTGTCACAATGTATTGTTGAGAAGGGAATCAACCCATTGAGAGGTTCAAAAGCAAAAAGTGTCCGTAAGTATACGTTTGCTTTGATTTCAACTTCATTTTCTGGAGCTCTGATTGATGGCTCCCCACACCCTCATCCATTGCTCCGTCAGTCGTTAACAATGCCTTTCCGAAGCACCACTTTGCCAAATCCACTCTCCTTGCCTTTCATTTCCTCCTAAAAAAAAAAAAGAAGACAGCTAAAGAGTAGTGAAGGACGTGTGACACAAAACAAGACGGCTTTGACGGTTAAGTTTGCTGACAAAAACAGTCGAAACATCTCCTGATTAAATCATTTCAATCAGAGCTAAAAATGAGGAAACCACATGACTCTGAACTCTAATATTCTGGTTTGACGCAAGAGTTTTTGCTACCTGTACATCTAGAAGATCATAGTCTGGTCGAACTTTCCTCATAAATCACAGTGCTCTTGAGGGCAGGAGGAAAATTTACCAATAAACTCTGATCTTGCTGTACTAGATCTGTCACTAAAGAACAGAAATATTCACAGTATAAAAATTCCCTAAGTATATTTCTGACTATATAGAGCACTTCACATACAGTCTTGCACATGAACCTGTGCTTAGTAGGTAATGTTGTACTATGTATCTGTAAATCTTCACTCTGGCACCATACCGGAACACTTTGGGCCAGATTTACAAACCCTGTTTTGGCAGGATTTACTAAAGACACGCAGTGAAAAAGGTGCGGACAGGGTTATTTTTGCGGCTGACCTTATTGCATATGCTTTTGTAAGAGTTTTCCTTTCAAATGCAAAATTTATGGCGGGAGAGCACTTAAATGAATCAAGCAAGGTGATTTACTAAGGTTTGAGCTGGTTAATTTACTGGTATTTGCACCCTTACTTACCGCCCAAAAAAAACAGATGCTAATTTGCACCTTTCGTTATGGAAATGATCCGGCTTTGTCTATGTTTTTTAATATGCACGCTATCAGTAGATCACATGCAGAACTTTCCACTCCCATGAGCGCTTTTGCAGCAAAACACAATAGAGGAAATTTTGAAGTAAACAAAAACCCCAACTTTCATTGTATGGACGAAATGCCTTTTGTGTCCTGCAGAGGAAAGAAAGTCTTACAAGATTGGAAGGACATGACGTTGAGTAAATGATCCCAGAATTTTCATTTTTTTGATGAGCTAAATTTGCACCTCAACATGATATCAAGTGCCCTGAAGCCTTGCACCAGTTGCAGCAGGTGAGTTTTTCCTCTCACCTTGCTTCAGACAGCATCTTCCGGCAGAATTAATGGCTGTGCACTCTCTCAGACGTGCTGCATCATTCATCAATGTGATCCCATGATCATTTGTGCATCAAATTATAAAATGTTACGACATAAAGAAGGGTAATGGGCTGGAAATAAGCCAATTACAATAATTACACCACTGTAATTGACCCCAAACCTTGTCCGTCTACATGTACAAACGTTAAATAGGTGGAGGAAGAAGATACAGAGGAATGAATTAGTCCTTGGATTAAACCATGTAGATGTATTTTATTTTAAGACTGATTCTCTGTCCTCTTCTAAATGCTCCCGGCTGAATGGACACTTATTGGCCATATTTCTAATTAATTAAGGTCAATACGATTTGTTTTAAGTCAAATATGCACAATCTATTTTAGTTTGAATCGAGTTTGCGTGTAGATATTATTGTATTGATGTCAAAATGAAAGTTTGGGATTGGTAGGAAGTCTCTTACGGCTGCATTTATTGGAAAAGAAAAATACAGTAAAACAGTAATCTTGTGAAATTATTGTGAAAAATGTACCGACTTGGCTGTGACTGAATGTAAACACACACCGCGTTTGATATTTCTCAGAGTTAGTCACCAGGAAACACAGTGCACCTAACGCTTGACATTAAATATGATATTTCTTGGCCAATGTGTCATCTACCGCCAATCTCTTTAGCATGCGGCAAGTGTTTGATAAGTCATCGAGACTCTTTAAGCTCTGCTATTGAGAAATGTCAGGCCTGAGTGCTCATCAGTAAGACATGTAATAAAAAAAAAGAAAGAAATCACAGTGCCTGGTGCCCAAGGCATTCGATTTCACTTAAAGCTGTTAAAGTACTATGTCTCAAAAAAGGTATGATGAATGTACATTACCCTTTCATTATGTATGAGGTCACGAACTGCTTTTGCACCCTCTGTGCCGCTACAAGAAAGGTCATGAATATTTGAAAAGCCTGGGGAATGGAAGAGCCTACTGGTTTGCCCCCCACACCCCCAACATAACTCATATGGCACAGTCGCGAGGAGCGTTTCTCTGACCTAGTGCTTGACAATTTACCATTATTATTTGTCCTGCATGTCATCTGAGATGAGGGAAAACTAGGTTCCCGCTACAGAAAAAGCAATCCGAGAGCTCACCTTGAATTCTGTCTCATGGTCTTTCCTCCCTCCAAAATTAACCAAGGCATTGTATAACATTTAAGGACCAGTTCACTCAAAATTGGCTCACAATATGATCTCCGTCAGGTTTAAAGTGCAATGCAATCTATTTTCTGTGTCTATATCTCTTTGGGACGGATGCACAAATCCAGATCCCTCAAATGGTCTCAGTACCTCACTTTATAGATTGACAATCCCAGATACTCGAATCAAATCGAACTGGTTTAGCATTTTTTCAATACTTTTAGAAAAGCAGCTTGGATATTCTGTTAAATAACTCTTTCAGGTTAAATATGCTCCCAATTACTGTAATTTAAACAATGATATGACACTATTCACTTACACTGTATCTGTAATTTGTATTGCATAAATACTTATGGAATGAATTAATAAAATGTGTTCATTGGTGCAAACAAGTGCACTCCAGTGGGCTTAGAAATCTGAAATTTGTTCACCCAAAATGACTTATTATTAAAGTGTCCCTGTTATTATTTTTTAAATGTTCCTGATTTTGGTTCGCAGTCTCCTACAATAGGTTTACAAGCATTCAAGGTAAAAATAATAATAATAATAATAATAATAATAATATATATCTCTCTAACCCCTCCTTTCCGAGAGCTTCCTCTGCTCTGATTGGTCAGATGGCCCACTCTATTGTGATTGGTCTACCACTTACAGTGTGTGTCAGAAACGAACCGCCCATTACCACATCTGTATTTCAGCTGCGGAGGTTTCCTCAGCACGTTATACACAGTGATACGAATGGCGTCCTTTTTAACGTATCAATGCCAGCACGAGCCCTCAGTGCAGCAAAGTACATTCGCAGCGCAGAAAACAGCATCTTCTTGACATGTTGACAACCAGAACCAAACTCTTCCAGGCCTCAGCAACAACTGCAGTGTTTGCGGGCGGATCAAAGTAGACGTTGTTCGTGGGCAACCATGTGCTGACATTATGAAAGTTTGTTACGTTGTTAAATATGTAACAGGAAGTGAGACTGAAATTGCTGTCGACTAGTTTCAGCACTTCAGAATTGATTCAATAACTTCATTCACTTTGACCTTTAAAACTTTGCAGACATTCACTATTACACATTGCAGGAAAGGGTTATATTGGGGGGAAAAAACAGGCATTTTAATTTTATTTGCCTTTGAGAGAAATATTGAGTGTCAAAGTGAGGCCTTGAAAGGTAAAGCAACTCAAGATATAACCAACGACAAAAAACAAAACAAAAGAAGAAACAATGGATACGTTTCCATTTATTTTGGTGGGATTCAGATTCTATCAGCAATCCACCCATGCCCGGGCCCAGTCGGAGGTGGAGGGAAGCACATGAATGTCACACTTTAAAAGCATTCTGAATGAATCTTGCTGAACACGGGTTCTGCCGCCTTATTAGCCTATTTTACGCTCCTGCGAACAAGGCAAACGGAGCGAAAGAGATATGCAAATATGAATCTAATTGGCCTGTCAGGACCACGGTCCCCCAGTCAAACAGGTGACAGTGAAGGCGAGCGCACACGCAGATTGGATTCAGCTGCCACCCTTACACATTTCATTAAGTCATCCTGTGTGCATTATGCCTGGGGTCAATGCACTATCCTTGAACAGGTCTTTCAGCATTCATTACGTTCTCTCTGCCATTTTTAAAGCACCACATGCCCATTTTTTTTTTTTTTATCTCTTTGGGACAGATGCACAAATCCAGATCTCCCAAAGAGCTTCACTGACCCATTGTGACTGGGCACAGAGCCTATTGATTGTGATCAATGGCACTTTTGAACAACAAATAGGTTGAATGCGCTGTGTACCGGCACAAATCATCATAAATATTCAGACTCTATATGGAGTTTTTATTTAGTTGTGTGATGCTTCAGAGTTGGGGCAAAAGATAGAGTCAGAATGTTGTCTTTAAACGAGAATCTGTCACATGGGGATTGGTTAATGTGCTAGAAACGAGCGGGCGGCACTGGACAGAGACGTTCCATAACACTTAATGATGCATCTAGAAAAAAACACACACCTTCATTAGTGGACTATCACTCGCTGCACAAAGGGGCCATGCAACAATGGAAGGGAGGGAAATCGATGGTGATGATTTAGCAAGCTAAAGAACAGAAGAGAGAAAGAATGATAATCACTCTAGGAATAAGAATCGAGGAGACTATCTGAGGAGCAGAGAGAGAGCAAACGAGATTGAACGGTAAATCAGAGGGCAAACTCCTGAGAGCATTGCAGAGCCATGATAACACTGTAGCTTAGCGGTGAAGTACGAGACGAGTAAACCCCCTCTTCTCCGTGAAGAGTTCAATGTTGCTTCACCTTTAAAATGGGCTGAATTTAAAGTGAACAAATGCATGAGCTAAGACTAACTATCAAATCATGATTGCCATTTTAATTGCACATAATATGTAACATATACATGTATTTTTATATGTATAATGTTATATATGCATGTATTAAAAAGCATTTACTGTTAGTCTACGGCTTTTTGAAGTTTATGAAATAGAGTATGTGCAAATTTTTCATGTACGTGCAACATGAGCAAACCATCTTATTTGTCCAAACGTTTAACTGCTCCATTTTCCTGTATATCCAGGTACAATTTTCCTATGCTACATCTTTGTTAGCCTTACTACATACACTTTAGTTTAGGGTCCAATTCTCACTATTTACTAGTTCATTATTGGCATAGAATATTGACTGTTTATTAGTAGTTATAAAGCACATATTAATGCATTATTATGCATGAACATATTCTACATCCCTCAATCCTTCCCAATACCTAAACTTCACAACTACCTTACTAACTGTTAATAAGCAGTAATTAAGAGTTTATTGAGACACAAGTCAAATTCAACAGTTAGTTAATAGTGAGAATTGAACCCTAAGTGTGACCCTACATATTTTTTTCAAACCAACTACTGAGCGAAATGATAGTTCACAGGGTGAACCATTTCACCAAGTACAACATCTCCGATGATCCTGGAGCGACATTCCAATCATCCAATCAGATTTGAGGGACGAGTTTACCGTTTATGTCAAGTTTAGGCTTCCAACCAGGGTTATTCACTCGTCATTTCCCTCTGATTGTAAAGATAACTTATGGGTAGGGTTAAAACTACATTTTTGGACAGAACTGTTGTTCCAGGATCGATATTATATGTTGATCCAGGACCATGGCAAAGTCACAGTGTCCAGTTCATGGCTCACCTGTAAATTATTTATGATATCTTACACTGCTTCTATAATGATCTTTACAAGTAAGTAAGTAAGAAAGTAAAAAACCTTTATTTGTCCCGCAGTGGGGAAATTGCATTTAGCAACAGCAGGGGTACATGGTAAAAAGTAGTACACACTAATATAAAAACAGAAAACTAAATAAATGTACAAAATAGAATCCACAAATTAAATATTGCACGTTGGAAAATTGTAAAGTTGTACAGTGAAAAAGCTGCCAAAGCCCATTTTCCATTTATACATAATCAAATTTTAAACTCCTAATGATACATTTTTCAGAATTGCAAGCTGACATAACTAATGTAGAATGTTTTACTAGCATATATTTCACATCATTTGTCTCATTCTTCCTGCTAAATAGCTGCAGAACAACCTTCCAGGTCTCACATCAAAGAGCCTACCAACAGAAAACAGCGTTAATTTAATCTAAAAATAAAACTCAATCTAAATAATCACAGGCATGTACAAAACAAAGGCTTCAATCCAACAACAGCACCGCTGTTAACTGAAAAGCGGTACATTATCAACCTCTTAACCCACTGTCGCATTGAAAAACAATATCAAACTACCCTCAAGCCGCTGGTTTTTGTTCCTATTCCAGCCCACTCTGGCAATAAACACAGCTCAAAATCAACTTGTTTGCACGTACGTTTCCAAAAGTTCTTTTCAAGAGAAGGCACAATGAGAATATTATTTGAGTAAGAAGACACTTTTCATCCAGAAGAAAGTCCGCTCACAGAAGTTATTCAACAATCAATACTGTATATATTACGTGGCTCCATCAGAATTCAGTTAAGGCAGCGTAAACGGCAAGAATTATCCACGTAAGCCCACACCAAATGTCCGGGTTGAATTGTGGCACTTAAGGCTTTGAGGGTTCTTACTGCCTGAAAGGTTAAGCAGCATTGCTCTGTATGTACATACATTAATTTCTTTCGACTTTTCTCACAGAGTCAACTCTCCATTCGTGCGTCACATGGACGCACCATAGATTCCATTTCAAGGCTGAACGCCCGTGCAGTTGTTTGCTTTGCACTCGTATGTTCCTTGTCTACGAACTTGGAAGTCAAACGTCGAGTCGGGACTGAATTTAACGATGCATCTAAACTTCACCCAGAGATATTGGCAAGAATCTGCGGCATGTCATGTCACGGCGCCGCGGGCGGACAGACTGCTACAGTGTGATTAGCCTCTGCTGTGATCGGCTCCCAGCTCTATAATCACACACAGCAAAGAGAACAAGATTGACAGGATGTTGTGGAATTAAAGCAGAATTTTTCAATAGTGAAAACTGACTTATTGGTTTAATTATATAAACATGACATTTATTTATTTGAGCAACTGGTTTGTTATTAAAAAGGTCATTTTAATTGATTTTAAATTATTCAACTAGATCCATTTTTAACAACGAACTGAAAACTCTGCAAATAGAATCGATTTAGTGGGGAGCATTGGTTCAGTACATCTGAGATGAGTTTTCCTATGAATAAATGAAGCCATAAACTTCACTCACATAACTTTTGTAGCAGAAAATGAATGAAGTATGACAATAACACCTGCCTAATAAAATGTCTAACCACTAGCACATCCGAAAACGCTGCCACATTCCTAGTTAGTTACACTTCCTGTCTCCTCCGTTACTTTGTTACTTTTTATGGAAAGTAATGTGGTTACGTTACTTTTGTGTTGTTTTTGCATCTGGGCTGGACAAAAAATAACAAAAAAGTTTTGGCAAATGTAAAGGCCAAAAGTGAAATGAATAATCCTCAGGCTGAAGGAAATGCAAATTCACACCTGTACAGTAGAGGGCGCCGCTCAAACAAACCATTCGCCGCCATTCTGAGCAGAGGGAAGTAAATGAGTAAATGTAACTGTCTAGAATAACCATCATGTTCACACAACGCCTCTGATTTCTCTCAAAAAATTGGAAACTTGCGGTACTTGTTTGAAAAAATAACTCAGATATTTTGTTGTAAATTTAAAAGTGTAAGACTGAAAATATCAGCATTTTCATTTTTGCCATTTGAAAAACACAAAGGTGCTGATAGTGATCAAGGCCTGTAGGCTAAGATGCCTGTGCATCGGGGGTCTATGAATTGTTTTTACTTCTGATTGGTCAGTTTGAATGTCTCACATTTGGGTTTCAGTCACATGGTCAAGGAAAAACATAAAAGAAGATTGCAACTATTGCTCTGTCTCTTCTTTTACTCTCTGTCCCTCTCTCTCTTTGTCTTTCTCTTTCTTTCTTTCTTTCTTTCTTTCTATCTCTCAGGTAACTTTTTACATACATGCTGGGTACGATTAATGGTATAAGTTTTTTATCATCTCATCTCTTTTGTAATCATTTGAAGTGTAACCATAAACCAATATATTGTCATTAAACTCTTTCATTACAAATTATGTGCTGATTTGGTATTAACTTTGATATGTTACCTATTGCAATATAATATTGTCACATTATAGCAACGCTCTCCCACATATCTAGCTATTATAACTGCGCTTATTTCCATCGTTGGTATACGTAGCAGTGGGTGGAAATAGACAAGAAATGTACAGATTTCTACCATCTTGCTGATAATATTTCTTAAGTCATTCGGCAACCCTGCAGCCTGAACACCTGTAGGAGATCCACCCTTACAAAAGTAAAGCGTTATTTTACTAGTTACTAATCTGATTATGTAACTTGGGTTACCTCCAACACCGCATACCGAAATGTTCTAATTCATTTAGTGCGTAGCCGGTGTTGAACTCTCCCGGGTTCAGGAAGCTGTCCTCTATAAGATGCAATTGGGTTGTAATGCTCGGGAACAGCTTTATAAACAAATCTCACAAACTTACTCCTAATGCAGATCTTATACATGCTCACACAGAGATATCACACTCTAAAGAAAACAATAAAAGTATCATACGACTCCTTTAAATGCATCATTGTGCAATAAGTCCTCCCTGCATAAGATCCATGACTGATTTCTTGCCCTCCAGTATGGTAGGAATGAATCTCGAGTCGCGTAAATGAAACTGATATGTGGAGAGCGCACACTAATGGCGTTCACCGATTGACAGGCCAGTTAACTCCGACAGGACGCATGCAAGGCAGGTCCCAAAACTTGCCTATCCTCTTCTGCCACAGTCTATGTCAAAATGGACTGCAATCAATTACATTTAAGTTTAATAAATAAATTTGCGACAAATAATTAGCTTGTTGTAATTAAGCAAATTGAGCGAGCAGCAGAAATCACTTTTATTGTTTGTTTCTGCTCTAGTCCAAATTGTGTTATTAATTTATGGCTGCATTTTCTGCGACTTCATTGTCTATAAATTGCTCGAGAAGAAAAAAGCATAAATAATCAAGTCTGACAAAGCCTAGCTAATACCTCAATAACAAATGCAAATGACTTGATCGTGCTAATACTAGGCTGCAACCGAAACCAGTAAATCAGCTAAAACAGTGATCTGATCATAACATTTCCACGATCATGTTGCCATAGAAATAAACCCTCCCAAACGCAACCTGCTAATTTCACAAACACAATCTAGAGATGATAGGCAACAGGGGAAATGTACATAGGAAAAAAATACCCACGATTTTCCCCTTTATTCTGCATCCACAGGAGATGAAAGGCAGCTTGCTTTATGAATACAGTGTGATTGAAGATTTGTAACAATGGCATCGGCTCGGCGGGTAGCGGATTACCTGCATCACCCAACGCTCGGCTTTTTATTACGAGTGCTTTGAACTCCGAACCTTTCTAGGAACTACAGAGCCTTTCAATCTCATTAGATCTGCCACATTAACCTTTTTTTTTACTTGTTCATTACACGCTTTTTTTTGGTTTTGTTTTTATCAAAGGTCTTTATCATATAGCCCTGAAATTATCTACCTGGCATAAAATCCGGTTAAAATCGCTTTAAAGTTTACATCATTACACAGCTTGCTTCCATTAACAAGTACTACTGATGTTTTGAGGTTACGACTTTCTAATCGGCTTAGTTTGAACGCTGCCAGTCATATACAGTATGTGCTTTATGATTCACACACACAAATCAGTTTAATCTGGATCACATTTCCAACAGACAACCTGCAGCGTTTCATAGATGAATTTTGGCTCACGATGACTCATAGCTATTAATATAGGTAAATGGAGACAAATGATAATTACTTGTTAGAAGCAATTAGCTGATATGTCTTTTTAGAATATATCTGAATGTAAAAAAAGTGTATAAAATGAAAGTAAAAGGTTAAAGATTAAAGGATAAAACTGAGGATTCCTATAAATAATGAGTGCTGAATATCCAGGGCATAATTTTTTTGCATATTATACGTATATACAGTATAAATTGAATAAAACATGCACAGATCTATGTAAACGTGCTGCTAGTTAATTAAGAACGGATTGTGCCCATAGATATTGCAGTTTATTTGTATATGCGGTGTTTTAGGCCTTGAATCACCAAAGGAATTATGCAAATTAGGTTAAATGCAGAAACACTGCCAAAAAAAAAAAAAAAAAAAAAAAAATCTGTGCTAAATGCTGTTTGCAAATTGCAAATTTCCCTTTTTACAAGCTTATTTTGAGTGTCTGGTTTTGGAGGATGCTGAAAGTGCTGGTTAAAAAAGTAAAAAGCTAAAAGTGTGACAACTACATATTGTGTGTGTGTGTGTGTGTGTGTGTGTGAATATGCCAATTATATACACTTTCCTCATCATTTGATCATCAGAAAATGTATTAAATAAAAACAGCATCATCAACTAAACCAGCACCAAACACTAGCTAGCGATTATAAACCAGCATGGAAACCTTAGTTGAAAACAGGGTTCATAAACACCTCATTTAAATATTGGTCTTGATTTCTCAAAATCTTTGGGTTTCAGTGCTAATTTTAGGGATTAATGGTTTCTACACGATTCTTATCAACCTACACCTGCAACCTACAAATGCATTTTAGTTGGGGTTGTTGTTTTATTGTTTTATTATGTTTCCTGGGGTGCACTTACAACTTTATTATGTTTTTTTACATCAAAAATGGTCACAATTTAGAAAAAAAAGATTGTTTTATCCCTTTTATTTGAACGCTGTGTTTTAAGGGGGCGTGTCTACTGTGAGACTTCAGTGTAAACGCCCACTGCTGTGATTGGCCAACATCTTTGCATATGAAATAGCTTGGTATTACTCTCTCAAAAACTTTCAGCATGATTTTACTGGTACAGCTCTCAAGGTTAACTAGTCATGCATTACAATAATTGCATTACATTTATATCTATGGCATGAAAGGTTGCAGTGATGAACATTGCATCTGATCACAGACATGTTGTTGATCGCATTAAAGCAGTGATCTCATCATTGCAACTCAACTTCTGCTCACTAAACAATGCTTATATCATAACTAAGAGTGCAAACGCGATGTAACTAAGAGATTCGTTGAATAAAACAGAAGTTTTGGACCAGTGCTGTTTGATTGACAGCTCCAGAGATTGTCGAGGGAGCGTTCTTTGATCGCTTTCTACATATAATTTAATCACCGTTTAAATAACAGATTATTTTCATCTTACTAAGAGAACCGCTTAATGACTGGCTTGATTTACTGACACATGGACCATCTGACTGTACATGAATCATTAATATCAGATCAGGCATTAGAATGAACAGTTACATGTTGTTGCATTACTGTCGAGTCCATGTCGTAAAAGTCTGTTTGCAAGGCCTGCGCCGAAATGGGATTGATTCACCAAAGAATTCACAGTGAAATGTACCGAACACAAATAAATAAAGCTCAACTCAGACATTCACATTGTTGAAAATAAATATCCATATTCCCTTTGAACGGTTATGATATTTTAGTCCTGTATCGCTCTTCTCTCCTCATCATTTCATTCACACGTCAGTTCTGAAACTTACAGGATGTTCTTATAATACAATGACCTCTTATATATCAAAAGCTCAAGGAAAAGTTGATTCATGACCCCTTTAAATATGGACAGCGTGGTCGTTTTGACCCAGCGGTTGGGTTAATAAATGTTTGACCCAGTTTTATTTAACTCAATTTTTGATTGAAAATTGCTATATGGCTGGCTTAATGAACCCAAAATAGGTTGGAAATGAACCTTTATTAATATTATCTATCACATGTCCGCATTTAAACCAGCTTGTGTTATTTTTAACCTTGCATTTCTTAGATTGTATTATTTCCCTCTGGATTGAGGGTAGGTGTTTGGTTAGGGCTTGGGTATGAACTTTTACAGGACCATCAAAACATGCTTGGCCCTTATTACTCTGTAAAATCAGGATGCGCCTGGTTTCCCCATGAAGTAACAGCTGAAAAGAATGACTTCATTTACATACACATAACGCAGCACTACAACACTACAGATAGTGTCTATTTAAATTGGATTGTGGGTGGTTAGTGAAAAAAAAAAACGTTTTGCGGTGAATACTGCCTGCGAAATTGGTGCAGCTGTTTAGTGAATTCCCCCTCAGAGAGGGGTTTGCCATAAGTACTTGAAAGTTTGACAAGGCGCTCTCTCTGAGAGCCGAAGGGAACGCGCAATCGTACTTTCGGTTCCTGCTCTGTGCAATCTCAGCGCCTGAACAGCAAACCCAAATCATTCCTTCATTTTTGCCAACAATCAGAAGGCCCTAGTGACCCTCTCCAATCCGCTGTCTCATTCCTTTCCTCATCTCAGCTGCTTTCAGGCCAAATCATCTCAAAAGACCCAGAGACAAGAAAGGAAGTGGAAAGATGCCGTACTCATGGACTCTCACTCTCACATGAGAACGGATCAGTGTCTGGATCTTAGTGGCCCCTGAAGACAACACGCTTTGATGTGCACTACCTTCCTTTATGTCCAGACCCATCTCAACTTTACGGAAAGAGAAAGCAGCAAAAAATGAAGCACAAAAGAAAAGGAAGGATGGGAGGGGAAAGGGAGGCTTTTCTCCTTTCTGCTGTACCTTCATCACGACCAGAACCTGAGAGGTTTGATCAACGCCCTAACACTTGCTCTCCAAGAGACCCCCTCCATTCAGATCCTTTCCTGTGCTTGGGAAATCATTTTTCACTGGAGGAAAATTAGTTTTCTCATCACAGAACTTGGCACCGGGCACTTTTAGTGAATGTAATTTTCGAGGAAGGAGGGTGAAGAGCCAATACGGATTTCCATAGTGTCTGCAGAATATGGACTGGCAATTCAACTTATAGACAGTTTGATGTGCTAAAAATCTAAATCGGTGTTATTCATTTTACTTGGAAGGTTATCGCTCCTTGAAGTTCCTTGTAGCTTGAATTTGTCCAAGGGAAGAATGCGTAAAACAATTTTAGGTTACGCTTTATTACAGTGTGATTATACATTTAGGTACTCAGTAATAATAATTAACTACATGTACTTACTATAGGGTTAGGGTTAGGACGAGGGGTTGGTTTAGGTTTAATTGCATGTAATTATGCTTAATTCCTACTTATTACTATAGTAAATACATGTAACATATGTAACAATAAGGTGTTACACAATTTTATTAATGGACCATCATCATTTCCTCACCCTCATGTCATTCCCTCCCTCGTTTTATTTTCCTTCTTCTGTGAAACACAAAATGGGGTGTCAGAGGGAGCTGCTTTTTTCCCCCAAGCAAAAAAAGAAAAAAAAAAGTGTTGATTTTTACCGCCAAGCTCCAAAAAGGAAATAGGCACACCATATAAGTGTCAAACCGATTGTCTGTTTGACTCGTGCACAATATTTCAAGTCTTGTGAAGCCATAAAATATGTGTTTAAGGAACAGACCAAAAGTCGTTTTAACTGATAAGCTTTCTCCTTTTGTGTTGCACAAAGAATGTATTAATAAGAGGGCAAAAAGTATTTTTCTCCATTGACAGCCATTCAAAAGTAGCAATGTATTCTCACCAAAAGATCTTTTGCGAGCAACATATTACATTATAATACAAAATATGTTAAAGAAGTAAATCAGTAATAATATAAAAAAGAAAAATCATTTTTCAAGAGAGCATAGAGTACTGATATTATTATCAGTGTTTGCTGTATATTAGGTGTTTCATGAGCACCAAACCAGCATATTAAAATGATTTCTGACGGCCCATGTGACACTGAAGACTGTAATGATGGCTGCTGAAAACTCAGCTTTGCCATTATAGGATTAAAGTGAAGTCTAAAATATAATAATTGTATTAACTTTTTATAATAATACTGTTTTTACTGCATTTTAGGCTAAATAAATGCAGCCTCGGTGAGCATAAAACTTTCAAAAACATTAAAAAAAAACAATTATTCCAAACTTTAACCATGTGCACAGCTAAGCTATTTTCATAGTCTAGCCTTATCTTAGTCTTAACTTAGAATCTACGTCTTTTTGCTTTGTCTTGACAATCAGAGCATATCTTTTTTCTGTCAGTTGTGCAGGAGAATCAATACTCAACTTCCGAGCGTATTTTCCCAAGACTACGCTACTGCAAGTACATTTCAGCTCTCCGTGTGAATTAAAAGTTTGTCCCAGGGTCAAAAATGAATTGAAGTATCTGCTACACAATGCATAGTTTAAACTGCAATAACTATATTCTTTTCTTTTTTTAACCTGATGTAAGGCATCTAATGGATGAATTCAAGTGGTCTTCTAAATAATGAGGATAGACATATTTTTTATATTTACATACATGATGCAAATGCATTACATTAGCCAGCTTTTACCTCAGTAAATCAGACGTTTATCTAGCAAACCTAACCTGTTTTTCTCCAAAACTGTGTGCGATCTGTTCGATTCATGAAAGCAAGCCGACAAAAGGAGTGCATTTAAAAAGTATTATAATAACATCAAAAAGGGGACGTATGATATCGCAAGTGCGACAAACAAAGAAAAATCAACGGTGATTGGCTCAAAAAGCGTTTGTGCTCCAAAAATTGAGAGCTCATAAGCACAGATGGCGGCAAGCAGGTCGCATAATTACGGGAAGGCCTGCACCAGCTGAGCAACTGCACATTGTGATGAGAGGGAATGCTAAAGGATCGCTTTCTCCAGGTATTATAAACCTTCTTTGTTATTTCAAAGGACACAGGCATCATAATAAGTCTGCCGCTAATGTGCTTCTAAGAGCTCCTTCAAGGAACCCTCCTGCGAGATGAATCCTGCGAAAGCACCAGGTCAGCCAAATAACAAGCAACGCATTTCAGCGGAAACTTTGGGGATTCAGGGACCGAACTGAAAACGCACAATACTGAACCATAAAAATTTCTAAATGAAATGTAATGCCAGGCTCTTTACAATCATGCCATCAGTCAGGAGCTAATTAAACAGAGCCGGGGGATCTCTAAAGAGATCCTCGAACCAGCAATGTTTAGTTCGTTCTCATCCGCACACCTTAAGATGTTATTAAATTATGCTCGATAATGATGTCTGGCTGAATTCCCAGTCTCTCATGGAGTTGGATGTGTCATTTTAATCAGCACTAAGGCTACAGTGGTGGACATTTTCCAGTTAGAAGGGGCTTTTAGGCGCCATCGACACTAATCGGAAAATGTCGTCAGATCTTGTTCCATTTGGCTACCGCAGCTGCAAATGCGAGTCTAAATATTCAGTATTATAAGCATGTGTCGTTATAATTACCAATTACCTCTTGAAGCGCTCATTTCAATTCTCTCAGGTGTGAGTCAAAGATAATACTTTGAGATTGTGGCATATGAACCCTCGTAATGAATTTCATCAGTTATTAAAAGAGACCTCACAGGAATATTTCCGTTCTTAACCTGTTAATTAGCATGTAAAATAGATTTTTTTTTTTTCATTTCAATAACTGAACTGATAGCATACTATCATAATCAGCTTTGAGAACACTAGGTACCGCAGGGTAGGTCAGCTTTTTAAAGGGGCTCAACGGTGTGATGTCCCTTTTTACAAGTTTCTGGTGTCCCCAGAGTGTGCTTGTGAAGTTTTAGCTCAGAAATGCCCCACAGATCATGTATTAAAGTACGTTAAACGTTGCCACTTTTTGTGTGCGAGCAAAAGCGTGCCATTTTTGTGCGGTTCCCTTTAAATCAAATGAGCTGTTTCTCCCGCCCCCCTTTCCAGAAGATGGGCGAGTTTCAAGAATATAACAGCATGCAGCAACAACAAAACAGGACAATCTCACGCACCAAAAATGTCAGAACGGGCATTCGTGTGCAATTCTGAACCAGGAAACTGTTGTTTACAATAATTCTGGTACCATATGAGGGCAGCACGAGTTCTGGATATGAGGTTTGAGCATGAAGCGTAGGTATTGACTCATCTTTCGCCTTGAAAAACTAGCGTTAAACCCTTGTTCACGAGTTCACACTTACAAATAATCAGATAGAGTAATTAGTATGCATATTTGGCGTGCTGTCCGAGGAGAGGGCTCCGAGCTCGGTATTTGGCCCGAGCCCAAATTATTCCCCCCGTATTCTGGTTTAGGAAGTAACCAGGCAAGGGTGAGGAGACGGGATGCTGAAACTGTCCAAAAGCATAGGTGAGTCGACTTCGTCAATATATATATATGTCTCCGCTCATGCTGATTGGGTAGAGATGTTGATTGCTGATTAATGACGGGTTGGAGTGATGTTATGATTAGTTCGATCATTTGAATGTGTTCCTCCCGAACTTTGTTAAAAAAAACATAATTTTGTGAAGCAGTCCGACATTAAATTATTGGCACAAAAGTACCCTTTAAATCAAATGAGCTGTTTCTCCCGGCCCCCTTTCCAGAAGATGGGCGAGTTTCAAGAATATAACAGCATGCAGCAACAACAAAACAGGACAATCTCACGCACCAAAAATGTCAGAACGGGCATTCGTGTGCAATTCTGAACCAGGAAACTGTTGTTTACAATAATTCTGGTACCATATGAGGGCAGCACGAGTTCTGGATATGAGGTTTGAGCATGAAGCGTAGGTATTGCCTCATCTTTCGCCTTGAAAAACTAGCGTTAAACCCTTGTTCACGAGTTCACACTTACAAATAATCAGATAGAGTAATTAGTATGCATATTTGGCGTGCTGTCCGAGGAGAGGGCTCCGAGCTCGGTATTTGGCCCGAGCGCAAATTATTCCCCCCGTATTCTTGTTTAGGAAGTAACCAGGCAAGGGTGAGGAGACGGGATGCTGAAACTGTCCAAAAGCAAAGGTGAGTCGACTTCGTCAATATATATATATGTCTCCGCTCATGCTGATTGGGTAGACATGTTGATTGCTGATTAATGACGGGTTGGAGTGATGTTTTGATTAGTTCGATCATTTGAATGTGTTCCTCCCGAACTTTGTTAAAAAAAACATAATTTTGTGAAGCAGTCCGACATTAAATTATTGGCACAAAAGTACCCTTTAAATCAAATGAGCTGTTTCTCCCGGCCCCCTTTCCAGATGATGGGCGAGTTTCAAGAATATAACAGCATACAGCAACAACAAAACAGGACAATCTCACGCACCAAAAATGTCAGAAAGGGCATTTGTGTGCAATTTTTAACTAGTAAACTGTTGTTTACAATAATTCTGATACCATCACGAGTTCTGGATATGAGGTTTGATTATTGGCACAAAAGTACAAGACTTTACTTACTTTCTTCGGGACATTTCCTTCAAAAATAAAATGTAACAATGTCCTCAAAGGACTCATCCCAAAACACAATGTAAAGCCTCTTTGGTGCAGACACTGTACAACTCCAGCTGCTCCAGTGAGGAATGGTGTATATACTTCTCACATAGGGGTGTGTCTATGCTAATAAGGCACATCATCACCGGCTGTGGGTGTGGCTTCTCCCCTACGATGACATCATTGTAGGGGAGACTCTGAATCCGCTCGTTCGAGGAAACTGCGAGTGGAATTTTACATCATAATAGGTCCTCTTTAATTTCTGCGAAGGTAGCATAAATAAAAACCCAAGGCTGACTGAAACAACATCTATATATCAAATATATCTCAGTGGTAGAGGCGGTACACCATGCAAGAGATATATGCAGTAAACTACACTTCAGAAAGAGAAGGGATGAGAGAATCGTCAGCGTGGATCCCTGCGGATCTTACACATTCTCAGAATTCTAATTTGACTTTCACCTCGAGTCTCTGGTAACACTTCTCTATTTTCAAACACAAACATTCGAGACAAAACAAGAGGTATTGGCTGCGAAATTGAACACGTCACCTTGCCGACAGCACGGATGGATTCAAAACAAGAACTCTCTCTGCTTTCGTTCTTTCAATTATCACCCATCCGTACGATTCTCGTGGTTCTTTTCCGCTACATATAACGCTGACAACCCGGGAAGAACGGAAGCTGCTTGTGAATTTCTTGGAAAACATCTGGGGACATCTTTCAGGTGCATCCCAGCGGGCCACAGAGTATGTGCAGGACAGTAGTTCACACTCATAACAGGCACTGCATTTTCAGCGCTCGCAAAGCATCGTGGGAAATCATGAAAATGCTAGGCTCAGCTGATTCGGTTCGGTTCCATACTAAAAATAAGAAAACAAAAGGGAAATATTAGAAACATGAAAATGCATATACAGCATCGCACAAAAAACGCAACCCTTCCTAAACTGATTAGTGGAGTCTGAATGTGATTTTTTTTTTTTTTTTTTTTTTTTTTTGCAGTGGCAACTTAAGAAATGCTCTCCCCATGTGAATAAACTATGACGAAACTATACGAGTTAGAGAATCATGAGTTAGTAAAAGAGTTCCTAAGGCATGTTCCTCGACCCTCAGGGATCACTGAACGTAATTCCAAGGGAGGACAGAGATAGGGCACATTGTTCATTCACTTCATGTAGGTGAAATCTAGGGCACACTCTCATTCGCACACATCATAACAAAACTCACTCGGTCAGACACACTTCTGAGTAATTCCTAGACTTCCATCCACAGCTGGAATGAACAATTTCACAGTTCAAAATATAGGTGGTCGAGTTACCATGGTTAAATTTTCAGGGCAAATCAGACTTTTTTTCTTTCTCAAGCTCGCCAAGTACTGTCAAACAGCCCTAAAAAGTAATAAAATCACATGAATTACTAATACTGCCAGTCTGAGGTTCACCCGGCGAGGTTGTTTATACGAAACGCATTCGGTTAAACGTTCCTGCTCGCTTTTTTCCTCACGCTGCCTGTTTAAAACCGCCCCCTAATCTGCTTTATTAAGCGTCCTCTAAGCATCTATATCTCAGATTAATTAACCGAAGGCATAGAAACTAATTGCATTTATCATTTAGAAAGCCCACATAAAAAAAAAAAAAAAACAACTTTCATTATTTATTTACTGATGAATGTGTGTAGGTCCAAAGCAAGTAAATTTACATAGTTTTATAAGTGTCTTTGGAACATTTGATGTACTTTATATGGTTTATAATAACCTATCATGCAAAATTTTGTCACAAAATATGATATAAATGACACTCCAATCAGCTCGTATTCACATCAAGGGAATATGCTTGCATGAATTGTGATTTTTTTTTTTTTTGTATCACATACAACACCCTTAATTTTAAATGACAGTCTGTCACACCTTAGACAGGATTGTGACCGGCACATAATCAACACTCTCTTCAGCCACTAACAAGATCAAAACACTGCCAAATTTCTTTGACGCATTATTTTCAATAATTTAACGGCAAAATCCGCTAGCGTATCCCACTGCAAAGTCTGGTTATTTTAGACAGAATGGCGATCACAAAACATTTTCGTCGTTCAATTCAGGACCTGCTTCTATAAAAGGAGCACAATGCAATTGCAAAGTGTCTGAACTGCAGGCGCTGCGATTCTCTTTCACTACACCCTTCTATTTTCACTCTCATGTGTGGTTTTTGCAATCCATCCATAGTTTCCCTGGACCGCATCCTAGCTTGGGGTTTTGTTAGCTAATCTGGTGCGAGGAAGGCAAAGTTTAGCGGAACAATACGGCATTGTACATCTTCTGAGAGGAGAGATTAATGAGAAAGAGGCTGGTGAAGCCACAACCGAGATAAAGAATTAGCAAATGAAGCTGCCGTTTCTCTCTTTTTTTTTTTCCCTTCCTCTACTGACTCCGGCTCATCCTTCACGGTAATTTGATTGAGAATGCTCTGTGCATACTACAAGACCTACGCTATCTGCTCTACAGGGGAAAGTCGTGTTCCCAGAAATAACAATTCATCTTCAGGATCCCTGCCTCAGCATATATCATCGACTTGAGGCTCATCATCGTTATTTTACATCAAAGCAAGCTGATACATGGGAGACGGAGAGCGAGGCAGGAGAAAAAGACGAAGGAGGGCGAGGCGAAGCACTTAACAATTCCGGGTCGTGTTCCCACACCCCAATTAATGCGGTGCCAGAAGGACGCCCGCATTCCATTCTCAAACGGACGAAAACAGGATTGATGACAAAGCCTCCCGCGCATAACTCACGGTGGAAGAGGAGAGCGGGACGGGGAAAGAAAGACGGAGAGAATGGGAGCGAAGAGAATTACGGAGAATGACGGATTGAGACGGAAGGTCCGTTTTTCTCTGCGTCTCCCTGGCAGCAATCTTACGTGTGTATCCATTGGCTTCCTGTGAAAAGGCAGTGAAATATCACCTGTCACTAAATTAGAGCGTAACACTCATTTCCCGTGACGCTTTAACAACAGAAGCCGTCCACCATTAAGCCGTCATTGATAAATCAAAGTAACAAGTGCGCAACACTTGTGCGCAAGTTTCCAAAAAAAGGTGGATTATCCAGAAAAAAGATAAAGTTATTCTCATTACTTTGCGGTCAGGTTCGGGGTCAGTAGGGCCTTTTTTTTTCTGAAAGGAGGAAATGTAATGCTGACACGTTCAACTGAACAAAAACAACAGCAAAGACATTTATAGTGTTACAAAAGATTTCTATTTGGAGTAAACGCTGTTATTTTAAATGTTCTGAATCCCGAAATGTTAAGCCGCACAATAATGACGGTACTTAGAAACGATTAAGCACCAAATTATCCTATTCGTTTCACCAGAAGATCGAGTTACTGATATTTTAATTTAAAAATTCCAAGGTCAATAGATGTAAACAAAATGAAGCGTATGCATGGACGAATCATTCACAATAAAAGATCAATAACACGCATGTAGAATGGATTTGCATTTTAAACTGGGGTTTGCACAGACGAGTCGACTTCAATATTCTGCCATGACACTTTAAAGGATTATTTCACCCCTGAATTAAAGTGTCCTGATAATTTACTCACCCGCACGTCATCCAAGATGTTTATGTCTGTCTTTCTATAGTAGAAAGAAATGAAGATTTTTGAGAAAAACATTCCAGGATTTTTCTCCATATAGTGGACTTCAATGGGGTTCAACAGGTAGAAGGTCCAAACGTCAGTTTCAGAGCAGATCCAAAGAGCTCTACATGAACCCAGACGAGGAATAAGGGTCTTGCATAGAGAAACTATCGGCTATTTTCAAGCACAAATGCTTCTCTTGCACTAGCTCTTTGCGCATTACGCAGTCACGTTGGAAAGGTCACGTGTGACGTAGATGGAAGTACCTGCAAGTCTCCTTCAGCTTCAAAATCATCCGACATCGTTGTTTTACCTTTTTTTGTAAAAGACGTTTGACTTAGTTTTTGCATGATCTCTTTGCAAACACTGGATCGGTATGCATGACCTTTCCAACGTGATTACGTAATGTGTGACGCATCACAGAGCAGTGCAAGACGAGCATTTGTGGTTAAAAAGAACATCAATTTATTTATTTATTTTTTAGAAAATGACCCATTGTTTCTCTAGATCAGACCCTTATTCCTCGCCTGGGACCATGTAGAGCTCTTTGAAGCTGCCCTGAAACTGACATTTGGACCTTCAACCTGTTGAACCCCATTGAAGTCCACTATATGGAGAAAAATCCTGGAATGTTTTCCTCAAAAGCCTTCATTTCTTTTTTGATCGAAGAAAGAATTCTGGAGTGAAATTTGAATTCTGGAGTGAACTAATCCTTTAAGCTTGACGTCGACTAGTCCCTGATCGTGGCCTATAGAGGGCGTAATTCCACCTTTTATGCTCCAACAGTTAAAATGACAAATAAATGCACACTCCGAGAGCGCTCCACAAGATATGCTTGATTATACCATCAGGATTCTCAATACTGACTGAATGAATAGACGTTTAAACAGCTAATTACACACGTAAGTTAATCTTCTATGGTTAATTTATCACCAGAAGGAGTCATTCTAAGAAATTTGGAAAGTTCTTGCATACATTTCTTGGTAACTAAAATCCACAGCTTCACTGTTAGTAGAAAGACACTGCCAAGTAGAATTAATGCAATCGCTCTCTCACTAACGCATTCATATAAATGTAATCTTTACTGTGCTACGTTATCTGTACCTGATTTAGACCGAGCAAAAATCTGTTAGAAATATAATTACCCAAAGACAAAAGACCTGATAATAAGCTGTTATGTAGGAGCAATAGCCTTGTGGGCAGCGCTGTCTCAGCTCGAGGTTCGGGCTCGATTTTCATCGACTCGACTTTAATCACATAAATGTCGACTTTAAAAAATCATACTGACTTCAAAGAGATTACAAGAGCGAAAACACACTGAAGTGACGTACCGCAAAGATAATCAGTCCTCACCGGTGTGTCACGTTGTCAGCTAAAAGATTCTCCAAGGTATGAACAACAAATCTTTATCAAGTGCACCACACACAGCATACTTTTCAAGCGCAAGCTGCAAAAATAAATATATAAAAGCTTGAAAAGTGCTTTTTGCCAAGGCTGTCAGAGAGGAGATTAATTCTAGGCATTGTCATTTAATGAGCTGTAGAGAGTTACCTGTCATAATGCTTCCACACATTCCTCTTTGTGTAAAAAAAAAAACATCACTTTATTTAATTACTTTGCATCTATCAGCCACCTCCTGCCACCCCATCTGAACAACTTGCACTTGAAAACCAGCAAGTTGCAATCTGACTTTCATAAACACCACGCAAGTCAAAAAGCTGTGCTGTCATACATTGCTCCGTGAGAGGTGATCGATGCTCGAAGTCCTCCTCGAAAGCCAAAAATCACACAGTACGAGTTGTTTTTCAAGGCCATTCGGTTTATTGAACGCATGGCCATTGAAAGGCCGACAAGATCTACTTATACAAGGGCTGTGTGTCACCACAAGAATGGAGATGGAGGCAGGGAATGCACTCTGAAATAACAGGAAGGTCAGGCGGATCTGTCTCCATAACAGTGAGGAAAGCGTTGACTAAATCTCTTTTATATGAGCACTATGCTGCAATACACATAAAATCTCACACTCAACCGCCCTCACTTACACACAAAGGAATAGAGGAACACTACACTGAAGAAGCGAGCTATTGTTACCATCCAATGCTATAAATTTTCCGAATAATTCTGGATGTTCTGGAGTGAGCTTGTGTGTCTCATTGGAATAGATTAGATATGGGGAAAAACAGGCGGCAACGTTAATCAAAACGATCACAATCGCGATTAAACTGCAAAAGGCCGCGATTTAATTAAAGAGATATATATTCTGCATCTGCTGCATACTTCAAAATGAAGCATATCGTGTTGAAGACTTTGTCTTAAAAGGGATTGCTTTAAAAGTTTTATTAATTTATGATTATATTATAAAAATATTTTTTTAACTAATATAGTTTTTCATATTTGATAATTATTAATAAGTATTCATTTAAAAATAATTATAATGTTCTACAACACATATTTAAATACTTATAATAGTATACCCAAAAAAAAATTATGATCCAATCATACCTAAACTACACAAAGATCGTCTAAACTCATAAAAAAAGCATGCAGCGAGAGGGGAAAAAAGTACCATTTAATTAGAAAGGGAAAAATGTAGTGTCGGGTGGAGGGGTGTGTTTATTTTAAAGGGGATGTATTACAGTCAAAAAATATTTCTGTCTAAACATAAGTTTCATGTAATTTAATTACATAGCAATTTTCCATCCATTTGGATTACTTAGTTTTAACATAAACAAACTAATAAACTTAATGTGCTTCATATATCTCAGTCATATGTAAATGAAATGGATAAGATTTATGTAATAGTTCACGGAAAAATGCCCAGGTTAAAGTACTGTTGAAGCAGTGTCAGAGTTAATGAGATCATTAAGTGATGATCGAGCATTAATGATGAACGCCTGCTGTTAACAAGCAGAATCACTGAAGGACAGAGAAACACAAGAACTACAACTAAAGATAAAAGACAATTAATCTCTCACTATTCATATACATAAATCTTACCTATTTCATTTACATATGACTGACAAATATAAATCACATTAAGTTTATTCGTTTGTTTATGTTTAAAACTCTGTAATCCAAATGGATGGAAAATTGCTATGTAATTAAATTACATCAAACTAATGTTTAGACTGAAATATTTTTTTGAGTGTATGCAAAATATTCTAGTCTAAAGTGGTAAAAATGATAAATCCACCCACTGTTTATCCACTAACCGTTCAGAAACGTCTAAAAGTTGGAACTTCTTCCTGAGTCTCATCAGTGTGGACTTCGGTTTGAACAATATAAGGCTGAACACTTTTGTCATTTCGGCTGCATGAGATTCTCCAGCTTTGTTGTTGTTGAGCTGTTAAAGCCCCGCCCTCTTCTGGAAAGGGGGCGGGGAGCAGCAGCTCATTTGCATTTAAAGGGACACAAAAATTGCGTGTTTTTACTCACACCCAAATAGGGGCAAATTTAACAAGCTATAATAAATGATCTGTGGGGGATTTTGAGCAGACACATTCTGGAGACACCAGAGACTGATATTACATCTTGTGAAAGGGGCATTATAGATCCCCTTTAATATAAAGACCAACTGAATGTACATTATTCACTTATTACAATGCTACTTAACTAATAGTGCACATGAAATATTGATCCCAGTTCAAATGATTTGATCATGAGAAGAAAAAGGAATAGCACAGTAAAAAACATTGTTTGTTAGTGACAATGGCCACATATGCATCAAATGCCATGGCTGACCAATCAGAATAGAGTATTCCAGAGCGCTGTTTAATAAGTTAGGTAAGTCTTATACCTGCATAAGGGACAGGAGCGTCTTTGTCCAGTGCGACCAGGGGAGGGTCTAGCAGTACAGTGTCCATGTTCTCGCTGATAACACCATGGTAGGACGTCTCGATCCATGGTTTGTGCTTATTCACTGCAACGGAGAGAGAAAAAAGAAAGAGAATTAAAATTCTGAACCATTCAGACTGTTCAAATCATTTCCTAAATAAGAATAAAAAACAACAACAACAAATTCAGTGTGTTCATGCAAAGAATGGCTAATAATGGCGATCGATACAAGTCCAATAAGCACGGGCTGTTTGTTCAATTCCCCAAATGACCACATCCCCGTCTCCTTCAACACGTATCCAGGGAAACACTCTCATTTATCTGTCCTAGCATGCTCTGCTGTTGCTCCTTTTTTTCACGGCTGCTGTATAACAAGAGATACCAAAACAAGATGCTAATCAATGGATGACACAAATGCAATCTTCTACCCACTGAAAGGAAAAGTCATTGTGCATTAAACAGCTTGTACCTAAGCAGTGTTTACCAAAGCCCCTGTACCAGCTAATGTCATGTTGGGTTAGTAACATAACTGTATATTTTAAGGGTAATTGAAAATCGGATTTTGAGCGGAGCTTATTTTTCAGTATATGTCCACTGTGTTACCGAGGGCAATCTATGCCTGCGAGACCTTGAAAAACACACTGTGCATGTGTCCACAAACTGGGCGTATTCCACCAGCATATCACAGATAGGTTCGTATCACAACCACGTAACTAATGAAGAGAATCTGCGCAGGATTAAAACCCACAGACTTTCCATCATTGCGTCTGAGATCTCATTCTGCAGCAATCAGAACAACGGCTAGCAAAGATGGCACTGACAGGAATGCCGACCAATGGACACCGAAGATGAGGAAGGCCGAAGAAGATCTGGCGAAATAAATTCAAAGAGGACGTTAAGTGGGAGGAAGCTGAATCCCATGTGGAATATGCTCGCTGCCCAATGTGCCCTGCAGCACAGACGGGCCTGAAGATTTTGCCAAAACACTTGAGAGAAGTATTTTGTTAATCTGAAGATTAAAAAGAGGTTCATTTAATGTAATCTAGTTTTAAATCATTGAAAAACGAGGGTAAAAATGCCTTAAAATAGCTTGAATGCAACTCTACAACACTTAGTTTATGCAGACCCATGAATATGCAAATTAGCCCCGCCTCCACTCACAGATCACCTGATCCACTCGCTCAACTTTACTGTAGTAAACGCTGCGCATGGCAAATTCAGCCAAATACGTTTGAACCAGAAACTGATTCAGAAGAAGAAGATGAAGAGCGAATAATACAGGCTCGTCTACAAGTTGATGTATCGCTCTCAATGTCGGACACTTAACGGTCATTAATATGATTAGCCTTGCCTACGTTATCAAACAGCTAATAAAGTGTTGCTAATGTTACAAAAACCATGTTCCCGTTCGCCATCTCAGTCTGCCTTCTAAAAATCAGTATACTTAGAAACGCTTTGAATAACTGAGAATGTCATCAGAGAAACTTCATCATATCATCGTAATATCATATGCATATGATTTTTCATATCAACATAAAAATATAACCCGGCTTCTCTTGAGACTCCTCTGCTTCAGAGCATTGTCAATGATATGCTAAAGCCCGCCCAGACATTGACGTGATATTTTGGTGATTTCAAACCGCATTTTTGAGATTATCTTTTGGTTTACCGCAGTTTTAAGGAGCAAACACTGGAGTTGACTGATGAGTTTGCACATGGTGTGTCTTCAAGCATATTAAACACACCACATAGACATATAAACAACACTTAAATCTTGATTTTCACCACAGTGGGTCTTTAACAAGTAATTAAATGATTACAATTGTCAATCCCAAACATTGATCCACAGAAACAACCCTGGCATTCACTGCTCAACGCTCACTCTTTAGAAAATGAAAAATATATACATATATGTCTCGCTACATTATTGCATCATTTCTTCAGCTATATCCCACGGAAGTAATGGAAAAACAAAACATACATGTGAGCGATGAAAAGCAATACGTTAACAGGAAAAAAAAAAGTGTTTAATTTGATTCGCCCCACGTGTAATCAGAAATCCTCCCCCGGCATGAGTTAATGGAGTTTTAGATTAGTACTGGCTATTCACTAACCCCTCGCATGGCTCAGTTCGAGATCCACCAAAGCAATTAATGAAAGAGTAAATTAAACCATTTCACACTTCTGGAGGACAGTCTACACATGTCTCAGAGAAAAGAGAGGGTGTCCTCATAAGCCACAAGCAATCTCAGGCAGGGAACAAATCATCACAAAACTACATGTTTTTTGTTTGGTTGGTTTTTTTCACATGCACGCCAATGTGTTTCCAAAGAAACCCCCTTCTCAGAATGCTTTGCCTCACCTGAAAGTGGCTATTTGAACAGACACAGATGAATAGCCGTGCTGTATCTATCTCTCTGTGATATACATACAAAGGCATGTACTACAAGCGATGTGTGTGTTGCAGATGTGTGTTCAGACACACTGCAGGCTGTTATTCCCATTGTGTAGGAATAGCAACGCATGCAAAAAGGCTTTCATTTAGGTTACGCAACACTTCGATACTCCATTAAAAGTCCAAATCATTAGGTAAATATTTAGTTGAGCGTTTCGTGTGTGAAATCTCAGAGACTGGGGGAAAAAACATGGCTGTCATCATGTACACAAGATACAGTAAATAACTGTAATTTGGATCAGGTACTTTCTATTATAATAATACATCTCTTCAGGCTCCAGTCACTGCAAATTCACATCGAACTCTCTCGTTCTCGCTCTCTCTCTCTCTAATAAGGTTAGTGGTGTCACTAAGAGCAATATGCCTTCTCTGTAATCCCTGAGCTATTACCCATGAGATGTCTGCAGCCATTATACAGCATTAGAGCACAGTGATGGAAGCTAATTCAATGTGGACTTTTCTCTTCCATCCGCTTCCCTGCACTAGAAAGCTCTGCCGCACACACAGCCAGCAAAACACAATACATAATGGCAAATGCATGTGTGAACACACACATACACACACACACAATTTACCTCGCATCAACCATTAAGGAATATAACCCCCGAAAATTGTGTTAAAAACATCAAGACAGTGTTACAGTGTTAGCAAAGGTTGTAACTTTTTGAATAGAACAAAAGATCTTGAGGAACTTAGAGTTTATTAACAAACTAATTGTTTGCCACACCTGCCAATAGCAGTGAATTAAAGGTGTCATTATAACTTACTTTCTAAAGGGAGAAATTTTCTTTTAAAGAAATCACTGTTTAAAGACTACAACAAACGGCTGGTAGGGACTACAACGAGCTTTTTCCCGGGTTAGTGACATCACTAACCCTAAAATTTACATAAACCCCGCCCCTCAGAACACACAACAAAGGGGGCGGGGCCATGTTGGGTTGCTTTAGAGAAGAGGAAGAGTTTTTGCAGTCGAGTGTTGCTGATGCCGTCATTTTAGCTTCACAAACGTCAATTCAACGAAAAAAGATGAACATGACGACACATGCTAGTGATGAGTTGATCAACTCCACTGCAACTACATCAATTTATCCACTAACCGTTCAGAAACGTCTAAAAGTTGGAACTTCCTCCTAAGTCTCTCCATCAGTGTCTCCGGTTTCAACAATGTAAGGATGAACACTTTCCTCTTTTTGTCTGCGTGAGATTCTCCAGCTTTGTTGTTGTTGAGCAACCGAAGCGTGCGCTGTCCGCCCTCTTCTGGAAAGGGGGTGGGGAGCAGCGGCTCATTTGCATTTAAAGGGACGCACACAAAAACGGCGTGTTTTTACTCACACCCAAATAGGGACAAATTTAACAAGCGATAATAAATGATCTGTGGGGGATTTTGAGCTGAAACTTCAGACACATTATGGAGACACCAGAGACAACACATCTTGTGAAAATAGATCCCCTTTAAGAAAGTTTATTACCCATAAATATTTCTTACTGGACACAGCTGTCTGGGCGCTCGCTTTGGATATGAGCGCGCACACAAAACTTTCCACCCAGCGTGCAAGTAACGAATCGAGTTCCCTTTGCATCTTCTAGTACTTGAATATTTAAACTGCCAAAGCTCTTGTGACGAAGCAGCACTGGTCTGTTTTTATTCATTTATTCATGATCATGTTCTCACAACATTGCATTGTTAAACTCCATAAAAAATTACCGTCCAACTGGTGATCGGCTCCGTTTCATAAACTCGCCAATGCAGATTTTAACTATACGTGTTTAAAATATAAGCGAAAGTCCTGTTATAATATTTATTTTTAATGCAGCGTTTGGTATGACAGACGGACAGACGGATAATTCACCCATTTGTCTGTGAGCACTACCCAAATAAACTCAATTGAAATAAAGCAGGTGAGCTCAGAATGAGGGAGGTGGAAAAATCAGGTCGGGTCTCACAAGAGGACAAGAAAGAGACTATTACAGAATCAATTATTTATTCAGCTTGATGTATAATTATTCCAGCATTTCAAGCACCTGATAAAATGTTGCCGGGGGAGAAAGTGAACGTTTGCAAATCTACTTTGACCCTTCTTCAACCTGCTATAATGGAAATCCCAGTCAGCATTCCAACGGTAATTAAACTTGGGGACAGCCTGCGGATTTGATGGTAAATTTTACTGCTCTCCCAGTGTCATGCAACAAGCTATTAATTTCTGACCGGTCGACACCGTAACATCACAAGCGGCTCATAACATTGGAATTAAACAATGATAGAAACATGCATGCGGGACCCAGAAGAAAAAGAAAGCGCTAGAGTCAGAGACCGACAGAGAACGACTAAAGGAGAGAGAGGAGACCGACGATATTCAGAAATATATAATGCAGCTTGCATTACGGTGACTATTTACGATGTAGTGTTTTTGTATGCATGGGGTCAAAAACAAATATAGGCCAGCTAATGGACCTTAGCGGAAAAAACAAGCCTTCTTAAGGCTCCTCTTTAATAAAAGCATCCTGTTCATAACAAGCCTCCGCTTTGCTAGGAAATAAAGAAGCCATTAGCCAAATGGTGGCAAGTCCAAAGACTTCAAGTCAAAGTCAAGAGTCAAAGTTCAACCCCAGTCAAGCAAGCATCATATGCTATAGCCAGTGAAAATAGTTAATAAACGTCCCTTGTGCTGTGCAAATGACCAGAATGTAGCCCTGTGTATTGGAAAATGACTATCTAATGGTAATTGGCCACAATGACTTAGCATAATCCAATATTAGCAGGAAGGAGTTTTCCGGTAGGGGTTGAAGGGTAATTTTCAGATACATTGAGCTCAACGAAGCCGCATCCCACACGTCCACAGAGACACACTTCTTAAGACTGCATTGCATCTTTAATGCTCATTAATGAGGTCATAATCTCTGCTTTTTCTATGGCGAGCTCTCAAGATTTGTTGGTCTTCAGAGATTTCTTATATAGGGGGCCCCAGTTGACAAAATAACCGTTTTATCATCCCATTTTATCACAGCCATTAAAAAAAAAAGAGAAATGTTTGCATATTGAGTTAATTAATTTGCATGGCGTCATTCTCGGGCATCTGGAAAGCGTCGTAAAAGGGTGCAGGCTCGGGAGTCGATTTTACGGCGACCTCTCTAGTCGAATGGGGTTTTAAGGCCTCGAATGTTCAGCAGTGGTTTCGGTTGCTTTGGATAACCTCCACGGTCTCCATTAAAGGCGATATATTGCATAAATGGCCGTGGCAGCGAGTCCTCCTGCAATTTTCTGTGGTTAAAATGTCATCTGTTGCCTAGTGATGTGCAGCACATTCTCCAAGACTCTCGAGTTTGAGACCATCTTGTGTCATTTGCCAAGTTTCCTGTCAACTCTACATGATCACTGTCACAATAAAAGTGATGAAAAAGGCCAAAAATAGATATGAAATACTATTATTATATAAACTGTTCACACTGCCAGTTGCATGCAATTAGTCTCTGAGAGTCGGGATGCCTGTAGGTGTTCTCGCTGTTGGTTGTCAAGTAACATTTATGAACGACATTAGCGGATGTCATTCGATGTTGTTGAGATCAAATCCTTTTTATTGCTGCTAAAAAAAAAAAACCGTTATCTAAATGGAATATAAAATTAAAGCTGAATGTTGTAAATGGGGTTTTAGGTTCTATTTGTGTCTGATATTGACCTCCATTTCAAGCAATCTGTTTGCAACTGGATGGCGCTATGGGGGTGTTGTGGTGTCCAAACAGCGCAACTGTTTTCAACATTTATAATAATAAGAAGTGTGTCTTGAGCGGAAAGATCGGCATATTAGAATTTGAACCGGAAATTCAGCTTTGCGTAAATTGCATTTTAAAATATATTACACTAGAAAACAGTTGGTGGGGTGATATTTCACAGTATTTATTGTCTTTACTGTGATTTTGATCAATAAATGCAGCCTCGTGAGCATAACAAACAGCTCATGTTTCACACAGTCAGATAAAAGAAGTACTTTGCATGGTATTTTGATGTGTTATTTTAGCAAAGTACAAACAGAACTCCTGATCCTGTAAACAGGGTCTTGTTCTCACGCACATCAACTACTCTTAAAAGCAAATCCTCCATCTTTTCTCTAGTGCATCACTCATCATATTCAAAAATCCTCATAGGCATTCGTGGACATCTTCATCTTAACCCAAACTGGCACAAAACAAACGTTCATGATGAAGACAATCCACGCAGGTGACGTGGGCTGATTTACAGCTAAATTTCTGCATAATAAACATTAATAATTCCTGAAACAAATGGCTGAGAGGTTTATAAATGTCCTTGATACTACAAGCGCGCCGATATAAACGACTCGTTCCCTTGTGTACATAAATTCTGCGAGTCGACTTACTTAGGTCACCAACCATGAATATAAATTTGTTTGATTAGACTCTCGACAAACATTGAAGCGAATATCTTTTGTGATGGAGAAGTTCTCAGCGCTGGCATTTGCTACTGTCAGCCCGGCATCGATACCCCAGAGGACTCGGAAATGTCAATTGTCTGTAATTAGAAAGCTGGCATATTCATTCACGAGGCTTTGTTTCCATGTCACGAAATGCTGGTCCTTATGGTCTTTTCATTAGCCATATTGTTTATCGGCTTTATGTGTGCGTCTATACCGCCTGAGACACAATCGACCCTTACGAAAAGAGCCGGTTTGATTACACGCTGTGTGAAGTCGCTTAAATTACGAGTCATTGTTAGAAACACACAGAACTGATTGAGGTGGAGGGATGAAGGGTTTTACGGCGACTCGAGAGGGAGTCGAATGAAAGCGAAGGAGCGAAGAGAACAATGATCTCCGCGCTGACGCGAGCGCCAAAGGCTGAGAAAGAGAGAGGGCAGGGCTCAACTCTCCATCTATTCCGGATTAAAATTAAAAGGGTCTGCTAGTTTATCTTCTGTCTGTGGGAGATCTGGACGCTCGAATGGCTCTCAACACCTTTGGGCGTTTCGAGGAGACGAAAATGAAAATTGATATTGGGGCTACAGCTCCATGGCTCTCTCCCTGTGCCCACATACCCGTCGCCTTTTATCTACCTAAGCAATTGGGAATGTGCTGAAATGGCATAGTTTTAAGTTTTTAAGTCAGCAGTGCTGGGGAAAGTTACTTTTACAAGTAATATATTATAATATTGTGTTACTCCCTAAAAAAATTACTTTTTTATGGAAAGTACTGCGTTACATCACTTTGCGTTACTTTTTCTCATCTGGGCTGGATTACTATAACAACAAATTCTCGAGTTCACACTTACAAATAATCAGATAGAGGAATTAGTATGCATATTTGGCGTGCTGTCCGAGGAGAGGGCTCCGAGCTCGGTATTTGGCCAGAGCCCAAAGTATTCCCCCCGTATTCTGGTTTAGGAAGTAACCAGGCAAGGGTGAGGAGACAGGATGCTGAAACTGTCCAAAAGCATAGTTGAGTCGACTGTGTCTATATATATATATATATATAAGCTCATGCTTATTGGGTAGACATGTTGATTGCTGATTAATGCCGGGTTGGAGTGATGTGATGATTAGTTAGATCATTTCAACGTGTTCCTCCCGAACTTTGTTAATAAACATCATAAAGTTCTATTTTTGGCAAATGTAATTTCACACTGAAAGTGAAATGAATAAGCCTCAGGCTGAAGGAAATGCATATTCACGTATATACACTGTTAAAAAATTACTGTAAATTTTACAGTATAATACTGGCAGCAGGGTTGCCAGCCAGTTACTGTAAATTTTACAGTAGTGTTACTGTAATTTAATTTACATAATTTCCCTGTATTCTCTGATTACAGTAAATAACTGTATTTTTTTAAATTACGAAGGGTCAATTTACAGCAACATTCTGTAAATTTGAGTCAAACCAACACATGACCCCAGAATGCATTGCAGTTTACAGCAATATGCTGTATTATTAAAAAAACAGCCAGCGGCTGTAAAATAATGCTGTAATTTTTACAGTAATTCGTTACAGTGTACAGTAGAGGGCGCAGCTCAAACAAACCTTTCAGCCATTCTGGATTAAAGAGGAATAGAATGCAAGGGACGTGAAACTAGATAAACTTTAACATCACGAATATCTGCTTTAAATCTATGTATATTGTCAAAAGTGCTATAGAAATAAATCTGACTTGGATAGACTTGCATTGCATTTTAATCAGTTCATGCATTTTCTCAGAACCAATCCATGACCTTGGCATTGCTAGTACCATGCTGTTACTGTGTGAGCTACAGGAACACTTAGTGCCGTATAATTAGAAAACACAATACAAGATGATACAATAGGGGTGAGATTTAAGTTCACTAAATACAGCCATTTCTTCAATCATTTAGGCAACTTAAATCCCCTTTCTTACAATTGACTGCAAGCCTCTCAAAATTGCAAGTTATAAAGTCAGAATTGGGAGATATAAACTTGTAATACTGACTTTTTCTTGCAATTGTGAATTTAGTATGTGAGTTTATATCTCGTAATTTTGACTTCTCAATATTGCGAGTTTTTCGTAATTTTGACTTTTCACAATATTGTGAGTTTATGTCTCATAATTCTGACTTTATAACAACTTTATATCATGCAATTCTGAGGCAAAAAGTCAGAATTGTGAGATAAAAACGTGCAATGACCTTTTTTGTGTTTGTTCCACACTTATTAGTGTTCCAAAGTATTCTAAAGTATTTAGATTAAGTTACTAAACTTGAGTAATTTAACGAAATACGTCTTTTTAAAGCATGTATTTTGTAATCTGTAGTGAAATGCATTTTAAAAGTAACATACTCAGCCCTGAACATGCTTCTTTAAAGGTTGTGGGGTAAGTTTCAAATCAAATGAAGAACCTGAAACATCAAGGCGTGAAATACATGAGTCAGATAAGAGAGACACCCAAAAAACTGTACCGTTTGTGTGCCTCCAGGAACAGGTTTGGAAACACAGCTATAATAGTCCTCATTAAAAAATGAGACCTGTGGATCACGCATAATAACAGAAACATTGCTCACAGCAGGCAATCTGAGGACTGTAATTGTCTTATTTATAATTGGGGGTGTTGCATTTGTTACACACACGTAGTGTTTTGATGGCTGTAAAAGAATTACACCTCCTCAGATATAGTTTAACAAGTCAACAACACACATGAATAAGTACTGCGGCTAAAAATAGTACAGGTAATCTAAAAGAAAATACATACATAGTTAACCTCACTTCTGAAAAGTCAGATGACTTGTTGTTGACCATCTCGAACATCGCCATTACCAGCGAACTACATCTACAAAAAACATAATCTGAAGGCATAAAAGACAGAGAGAGACGAAAAGAAACTCAGTGAGAGTCTTCCTGAAAGACGTCCTTCAAGGCTGTGAAATACAATGCAAACTTAAATGTGCATCTCTGAAATCACCATGGGAACTAACGCTTTTGAAGTGTCTAAAATCTTCCTATTAGGGTTGGAAAGAAACACTCTGGGAGCAAAAAAAAATGCTGAGCAAAGCTAAAAAAATCCTTTCTGGAACTCTTGAGACAAAAGCACTCACTGTTGCATTCAATTAATTTAACTGTCTGATGAAAAAATTGGCTGTAAAGTTCAGACAGATTTGAAGTTTCTCTTGCCTGGAAGATTTCTTAAACTTCTCTGCATGTGAATTACGCGATATGAACAGGTCAAGAGAGACACACTGCCCTTTTTAAATTAAAAAAAAAAAAAAAAAAAACTTTTATTAAGCAAGAATGTGTTAAATTAATCAAAACTGACAGTAAAGACTTAAGTTTCCACAAACATATTACGTAGCGCAAGATTGATGATGATAATAATAATAAGGGTTCTGGAGACCCAAATCAGCATATAAGAATGATTTCTGAAGGATCATGTGACACTGACGACTTGATGCTGGAAATTCAGCTTTGCCCTTATTAGGGAATAAAGTACATTTTAAAATAAAAATGTGTTATTTTAAATATACTTCACAATATGCTTTTGATCAAATGAATGCAGACTTATCATAGCTTTAAAATAATTAAAGAAATCTTAATGAACCCATTAAGATCGGGTGTATGGTATGATTGTACAGTAAATACAGTGAAAAAACCTTGTTTATACTGCTTTAGATATAGTAATGATCATCAACTAAAGTGCCCTCTAAAACCACTAGAGGGCACCTCACTATATACTATCTCACATTCACTCACCACTGGACTTCATTCCCCACAATCCATCTTGGAACTGTCACACAGTCACTCACACCCGTGCACTACATTTCCCAGAAGCCTTGGACCCTGTCACTGATTACCCAGCCAGCTGCAGCACATTATCTGTCACTATTTAAGCACCACTCTCACACACACAGAGATCGCAAAGTCTTGATTTGCTAACCGTGGTCAATTCCGAGTGTCTATATTCCGTGTTTTTTTTTTTTTTTCTGTTCCTGATTGCCTTTTTGGATTTGCTGCCTCAGATTATTGGACTGTTGTTTGCCTGCTGCCTGCCTCGATCAACCCGCCCGTCAAACGATTCCTGTTTGCTGTTGTTTTGACCATTGCCTGTTAAGACCATTCCGCTTGATAATGAAGCTTGCATTCGGATCCCATTCCGTTGACCCGCCAATCATTACAGATATATTTACACGGCTATTATTGAACTGGACTGCTTATGCAAAATCATATAATTTTAATACTACATAAAATCTTTGTACAGTTATTTAATTGTTTATCATTGTTGTTTGTCATTGAGAAGTGCAAGCATGTGCTTGCACAGGGTGAAACGAGATGGAGTGTTATCTATATTTGCATTATATGTATTCATTAAGATGACATTTTTATCCAAAGCGACTCGCAAGAGACGTCACAATCTATTATCATCTATCGCAGGCAATTTGCACCTCCAACCAGTGAAGCCATTGATTCAAATTTACAATGAATATCTGCCCTGCAATCCACAATCAACACATTCGGAGTGTGACATGTATATTTATGACTCATAAAACACGCCGGATTATATGTTCCACCGGCAATCTACCACTTGAGTTGGTACATTTGTGTTCGAATTGTGTTCTCCCACACATCCCATTTGAATTCAAGCCGAGCAGTTAGACAAATGCTGTTGCTTGGTGGGATTGGAAGGGAGCTAAGCTCCCACAGAGGGAGGTTTTTGGTGTGGGGAAAATGGCAGGGATTTCCTTCCGCATCCTCCAAGAGGGGCTGGAATACAGGGGGGATTTTCTCAGCTGAGAGAAGGACAGAGTCCACTCAAAATCCTCTTTACAGTCATTGACATTGGCAGTGCCGCTTGACAACTTTGTAACAGCTCACCAGAGAAGGAGGGGGAAAAGAGAGCAGGAGGAGAAACCTTTAGACAGGTGTTTAGCCATGTCCTGAAGCCATGATTCCTGATTTACTGCCTCTCAGCTCCGACATTCCCTGACAAATGGTGTTTGACAAATGATGTATGCTGGACATGTAAACATGGCATTGTTGTCACAAAAACTACACAAATTACATCTCAGCCAGATACGGAGGCTGTAAAATAGTCCTTTGTTTTATGTTACTGAGTCACGCATGTGGGCAGATGTAAACGGCACACATTTCCCAACGCATGGCTTTTTGTTTGCTTGCTTAACAGCACACTGTTAACGGCAGAAGGGAAGATAATAAAGCTGTAGCCATGTGTTAATGAATCGCACTGCCTGTGTTTTCGTGCGATCATGTGTGCTAGTAGCTTACTGCTGAAAAGACCAGCATATGTTGTGCTTTGATTATCTGCATTGAATGCTAGTGTACCCATGAGACTTAGTATCTAGGTGTGACATCATCTAATAATTCTGGTTTCTTTTTTTTTTCTTCTTTTTTTGTACTTTTGAGAAATAGATATTTTGAGAAAAGAGTGCTGATGTACTAATGTGAGACTGAAAGCTGATTGGTCTGAATGGTTACCTCTGGTTATTTTTGGTTAAACATTCAGAAGGAGAGAAATCGCATTTATTAATGGGTGAACTGATTGAAAAAAAAAACATTAACTTCGTCAGCTTTTTGATCATTTGAGCAAACATCAATAGATGTCTTGCCACTTGAGTATTTCAGTACATGAGCGGTAAGTGATTTCTGAGAAACTCAAACAAACACACCCCTCCCTTCATTGTTCCACGCTCAAAATGCACAATCAATACTAATGTGGAGGTCTCTTTTTCATAGCTGAAGCGAATCAAAATAATGCTTCGTGCAAAATAACGGGAAGATGACGAACGTGAAGGAAAAACAAAACATGAACATACAGTACACAAGAGCACTCTCTTCCCCCAATCATGAGTGGACACGCCCCCTACCGCTGATTGGCTCACTCTTCTTCTCCATCATGAGTGGACACGCCCCCTAGCGCTGATTGACTCACTTTTCTTCTCCATCATGAGTGGACACGCCCCCTACCGCTGACTGGCTCACTCTCTCTCCTCCCCCCTCATGAGTGGACACGCCCCCTACCGCTGATTGACTCACTCTTCTTCTCCATCATGAGTGGACACGCCCCCTACCGCTGATTGACTCACTCTTCTTCTCCATCATGAGTGGACACGCCCCCTAGCGCTGATTGGCTCACTCTTCCCCCAATCATGAGTGGACACGCCCCCTACCGCTGACTGGCTCACTCTCTCTCCTCCCCCCTCATGAGTGGACACGCCCCCTACCACTGATTGGCTCACTCTTCTTCTCCATCATGAGTGGACACGCCCCCAATTGATAATTGGCTCACTCTCACCCCTCCCCCATTATGAGTGGACACGCCCCCCTACTGCTGATTGGTTCACGCTCGCTCCTCCCCCATTATGAGTGCCTACTGCTGATTGGTTCAACTCTGTCCTCCCCCATCATAAATGGATCATAAGAATTATAAGAATGTCAATTATAAGAATTGTCCATTTTGAATTCATGGTAACTTTAAAAGAACTAAATGTTCAGTTGTTTCAATTTTATTTAATTGATGTAAACCCGTTTTAACGGGGTTCATTTGCTTCAAAATAATTATTTTTTATGTTTTACCTAAAGTTACAGCATTTAAACAAAGTGCCAAAAATACCCGTGTTGAAGTTAACACAATTTCAATCATAAAGTAACAAACATACACTACATATTTTTTTCTCACCGAACGTCATTGTTTTAGCCTCACTTAAGCTTTCATTAACCGTATTAACCCTCTTCTAATGATGAATAGTTTTTCAAGCACAAATCGACCTGGACTCGTGCTGCTTTAAGCTGGTCTTTCAGAAGAGTGGTCTATGAGCTGAAGCCCACAGATATGAGGCATCTCATCCCAGTGTCAGTTCAAAGTGTGCCGCTAATCCTAAGAGCAGCTGTCCAGAGTTATCCTCTCGCCTCATGCCCAGTCATGCCCGCGTTCGCTCTAACACTCCTCCTCTTTCCACACACTTCATCTGCATTGTAGATGGGATTATGGCACGCCACGGAGAACTTGTCTAAACAAAATACATCCCCGGCTCCTGGAATCCAGTAAGACTGTTTTGCGTGTAAACTAACCAGGATAATTCACTGTCAGTTTACAGCATTGGCAGAAAAGGAAAGCCGACTCTAATCTGGTTTGTCTGCTTAAGGGAGAGTGACTCTGGACACGATTGCGAGAGGAATCAAACCCACACACACTGCAGACCCAAAACTGTTGGCCCTGAGGGGCTTCGAAACACACCGTCACACAGCCACACCAAATCAAATCAGTAGAGAGAGAGAGAAACACACACACACACACACACACACACACACAGAGTGACAGAGACTGGCAGACAAGAAGAAAAGGGGGAAAAAAAATGAATTATTGTGAGGATAGATGGAAGTAAGCCAGTATAGGGGTTAAAAGAAATGAGGGAGAAAGAGGGAAGAAACCGAGCAAAACAACAAAGCCAAAGTGCAGCGAGAGGATGATGAGTTGAGTTAAAAGAACAGGGATGGAATCAGGAAGGAGCACTTTAGACCAATAAATCTCTCACAAAGAGCCCCTCGCTGAGACCGTAACACTCAGACAACTATGAGGGCACTTTAAAAGCAACTCATTCTCTAAATGTCGGTCTATAACGTAAAAGACCTCAAAAAAGAACTCGCTCTTGGCGCAGTGGGTAGTATTCATGTTTATGATGCACGAAAGCTGTTGACTCATGGGAAGGGAATGTTGAATTTGGGGTTTGAAATGGCCAATGCCGGTTTCTAGAAAGCAGCAAACTCTTGCAGGAGATTCTCCTTTAGATGTTTCTCAAATCACGCTGGAGAACACGATCTTCAGGTTTTATACAAACTTGTGGGTTGCATGCAGTTTAAGTGTCTTTAAAGCATTACTCCAGTGTCACGTGATCCTTCAGAAATCATTCTAATATGATGATTTGAAGCTCAAGAGACAGTTCTGATTATTATAAAAACAGTTATGCTGCCTTTTTCAGATGCTATATGAATAGAATGTTCACTTATTTGTAATTTGTAAAATTCTGTCTTCACTGTCACTTTTGATCAATTTAAAGGTGCACAATTTCCTGATCGTTTACGATCTGTCAAGCTATTGTAAGACAATCATTTGTGGTTACGATGTATATCATTTTTATTGTTTTGTTTGTTTGTTTAGAAAACGGCCGATCGTTTTGTTAGATAAGACTCTTACTCCTCGTCTGGGATCGTGTAGAGCTGCCCTGAGACTAACATTTGGACCCGTTGGTAACCGTTGAAGAGAGACGCATCTTAAAGTAAATTATTAAGACATTTTAATTTGGGAGTGAACTGATCTTTTAATGCATCCTTGCTGAAAAATTACTGACCCCAAACTTTTGAACAGGGGTGTGATTTACAAAGAAAAACACTTGTGGTTTTGAAACATTTGGATCCCATTGAGCGAATGTGTGATAGCCAATGAAAATAAATTAAAACATATCCATTTACAAGTCTTTATTTTTGATTTATCTGACCGTTTTGTATTCCACTCTCCCATATCTCATTCTATTCTTAACCCAAAGGAAGATTACTCTAAATGACAGACAACGGAGAGCAGCCTCGGGGCACAACCGTACAGCGGGGGCGCTGAGGACGGGCAGGGGTGAAGGAGACCTCCACCTGGGCAGCTGAGAACCACACGAGTGCAGGAGTGATGAGAGCGGAGCAGTAACCGTCACCCGGGCCTCTTTTTCAAGGCCGTCTTCTCACCTGGGCTCACGGCAACATCACAAAATCACAAGAGGAGAGGATGTTTGCAGCACGAGTCTGACAGTTTGCTCTTTACGCCCAGCTGTACGACCTGAAATCTACCGGCGGACGGGGGCAGTGCTGGATGAGAAAGAGATTTTAATGCCGTTTCCAAATGAATTATATCCCACTCGAGTGGGAATGTTTAGGCACCACATTCAAATGGATTTCGGGAGTCGCATGCGATCACATTAAAATAAAATAAAAAATTCAATTATATGATTCTCACATAGATATTAACAGCCATATTATTAACGCCTGGTTAGCCTGGCAGTACCTTTACCGTTAAAGTGCCTTTATTAGGACAGCAATTCAAAATACGGGTTCAACAACTGCGAAAAACCAATATAGAACATTTCTTCATCTTTTCTTGGTACATTGGACATGTTCAGGGCTACAGATTACAAAATACATGCTTTAAAAAGTAATTTGTAACGTATTTTGTTACATTACTCAAGTTTAGTAACTTAATCGAAATACTTTAGAATACTTTGGAATACTAATAAGTGTGGAACAAACACAAAAAAGGCAATTGCAAGATTTTATCTCACAATTCTGACTTTTTCCCTCAGAATTGTGTGATATAAAGTTGCAATTGCGAGTTATAAAGTCAGAATTATGAGAAATAAACTCGCAATATTGAGAAAAGTCAAAATTATGAGTTATAAACTGAAAATATTGAGAAAAGTCAGAATTATGAGATATAAACTCACATACTAAATTCACAATTGCTTGAAAAAGTCAGCATTGCGAGTTTATATCTCTCAATTCTGACTTTATAACTTGCTATTGTGAGTTTAAATCTCGCAATTCTGAGAAAAAGAAGTCAGAATTGTGAAATGCAAACTCACAATTGTGAGGAGAAAAAACAAATTGTGAGAAAAGTCGCAGTGACGAGTGAATTATAAAATGACTCACAAAACATGAAAACAGTCGTGGATCATCAGGTCATGACAGGACAGTTCAGTTGACAGTTGGGCAATTGCTTTTATAAATTCAGTGATTTTGTCTTGTTCAGGACAGTACTAAATAAAAATAACAGCATTTTTATGATCCTCTTAAAAGTATTAAAATGTTGATGAAACTTAACTCCACTTTTTCAGACAGTCAGATAATCACCAATTGCTTTTTAAATGACATTAAAACTCAAAGTAATCACTTTGGTAATCTAAAACACTTTTCAGATGGAACTGTAATCTGATTACCACCCATTTCAAATGTAACTGTAATGAAATACAGTCACTGAAATTTTAAATATGTAACTAAGTTACATGTAGTCCGTTACTCCCCAACCCAGCACTCCCCATGTTTTATAGACTTTTCTTAGCATGTAGCTCCAGGTGGAAATGGTTTTCTACATTAGACACCTTCCCAAAAAGTTTTATTCCAACCAATAAATGCCTTTCCAGTAAACACAATAATTGATTTTTAATGTAAAAAAATTCATTAACAATCTTTACTTTGTTTGTGCATCAATGCAGAATCTGACAAATCAGCCCTGGTAAAGAGAGATTCTCCAAATCTGTGAAAGCATCGGTGGATGTGATATCTGCCATGCAGGCTTCTCTTCTCCCCTTGAGCGTTTCTTTTATACGGCTTAATATCTTTTTTATTGCTCTTATAGTGGAGTTCATTAACATGCAGAGACGTGCGTCCACGCGCACAGCGGGGATTAGATAACCTCACACTTCATGACATCTTCCTCGATACGGCGCGCGGATAAAGCGGCAGAATCTCTCCGCGGCCGGCGCGCACAGGAAAGCACAGTCAGGCTCGCCTTCATTTTTCGACTAACTAATAAAAACAGACAGGCAAAGGCCACTCGCCCTCCTCAGAGGAGAGTTTATTTTGATTTTGATTTAAAAAGACTCTGTTAGTCACACAGCCGCGGGCCGCGCACAGACAGGCATTAAGGCGGAAAACGAGGAGGAGGAGGAGGAGGAGGAGGGGGTTAGGGAGAATTGCGAAGGGCCGCTCACTGTTTTGACTGCGTTGCCAAAACAGCCTGGCCGCTTCACAGAGGTAATTTCAAAGGAAAAGGCTTGGACACAGCGAGTAAACAGAGCGCTATTTACATAGGGATTCCCTCGGTCGAAAAAATCAGCTTTGAAAACAGATTACAGGTGTGAACTCCAAACTCCTGCATTACACTGATATCACCGCTACAAGGTCCAAAGCTGATAACCGTGGAAGTGCGGTGACAAAACTTTGCCGGTGGGGGGTAGCCGGTCCGTGCGAGCGCGTGAACGAACGACTGAAAGCGTGCGGTTCGGAGCACGAGCCAAGATGAGACTTGATGAGCCGCCCCCCGCAGCATCTGGAGGGATTTCTCCATTCAAACCCTCATATCGGCAAAGTTGCAGCGAGCCACGGCACCATCCTCCTTTCTCTCGTGCTCATCTTTCGTCTTCCCCTCCACATCATCCCTCGCCCAGGCTGTGATAAGAGCGAGGCTCCATTAGCACCTCTCGCTCTCTCGTGGAAGTAAGCTGGAGATAGAGCAGCCCTGATGGACTATAAATTGTAGGGAATGCTGCCTGCTGAGGAGGAGTGGCAGAGAGAGAAAGGTTACACGAAAGAGAGAGGGATGGTCGCAGCTGAGATGCATGGACTGTCAGCGTCACTAATCATAGCCCACCAGCGCCATATTAATCACCAGATCAGCGCCTGACGGCCAGACTCAACCACACAATCACCGCACAGAAAAACAGAAGGACGAGCTGTGTTTTGCTGTTGGAGCAGCCGAACATGGCTCTCTGGGAGATGCATTAATTATTTCATCGCAAACAAACACACACGTTTAATTTTTAAACATGGTGAAAGCAACAGGAATGGGCTTCTTACTGTTATTTTATCACATGCTTAGCTGTTTTTGTCAACAACAAAAAAAAGCTAAATAAAAAAAGCAGTCTGCTCTATATATTTGCATAGTAAAAAGAACATTTTTGGGCTATTTAGCATAAAATCTGGTTCATATTGTCGTATTTCTGCCACAAAATGAACGCTCATTTAAAATTACCGCACAGCGTTCGGTTCAGCAGACGACAGAAGATGATGGAGGAAACTGTTGACTCCATCCAGATGCAATAAGCACCAGAAGAAAGCAGAATATGCTCTGCTTGAAGAGAATGTGCAGATGTTTTGCTCTTTTATTAAGGCTTGATGCTATGAAGCAAATCCATCAACTCTTTTTTTTATTCTCATAAACCTGCTAACTTCTAAATAACACTTTAAAACACTATATGAGCGAATCAAATAAAACGATCACCTATATAAAACCTCTGGTATTCCCGGTATTGTAAAAATCAGTAAGAAAGAAGTTGTGACTGTCTTTTGTTCCCTGATGTGACGTTAATATGCCCTTCGCCAGCAGTTTGATTGACAGGCACTCTGACTAATCATAACCTGGAATCCATCATTTTGTCTGTCAAAGCAGTCAGGGGAGTTAGTAGATTAACGTTGGTGAACTTGAACTTAAAGATAAATTGTCTGTCCTCACGTCTTTCCGCGCTTGAAACAACATTCCATCTGATGTTCATTCATGTTTATTTGATGCTATAAATGAACTAGTATGAAGAGATGATCGCTTCACGAGGAGCTACAGCGATCTGTCACCACACATTAAAGAGACACTAGACGCTATTTACTGTTTAAACTTCTGTAAAAAATTACTATATTTTAAATATGAAACTGTTTCATATGTTGTCAGTGTCCTCTTTGCTCTACGATGTATTTTTCACTGCGTGAGAACACGATGTGTGTGAGAGCGCATGACTTGTCGGACATAGCAACAGTAACTAAAGGGGGCGGGTCTTTGTGAGGGTCAATTGAACGGCTTCTCAGATGAAAAAAAACAAGTAGGGCGGGACTTGGTTTTGCCCATTAGGAACTGATTGGATTGTTGTCGTTTGCTATCGCTGAGATGTGAGTGACAGGTCGTTGTCCCGCCCTCATGCCACAGCACACATTGTCAGAGAAGAGACGTCGTTGTGAGGTGGGGTGGAATGACTTTGAATAAATTGCACATGAATTAAATAATCACAGTGGGGAGAACAAGTATTTGATACACTGCTGATTTTGCAGGTTAACCCACTTACAAAGCATGTAGAAGTCTGTCATTTTTATCATAGGTACTCTTCAACTGAGTGACGAAATCTAAAACAAAAATCCAGAAAATCGCATTGTATGATTTTTAAATAATTAATTAGCATTTTATTGCATGACGTAAGTACTTGATCAACTACCAACCAGTAAAAATTCCGGCTCTCACAAACCTGTCAGTTTTTCTTTAAGAAGCCCTCATGTTCTCCACTCATTATCTGTATAAAAGACACCTGTCCACACACTCAATCAAACAACCTCCAACCTCTCCACAATGGACAAGACCAGAGAGCTGTGTAAGGACATCAGGGATAAAATTGTAGACCTGCAGAAGGCTGATATGGGCTTTAGGACAATAGGCAAGAGCTTGGTGAGAAGGCAACAACAATTGTTCGAAAATTGAAGAAGAAGTTCAAGATGACAGACAATCTCCCTCGGTCTGGGGCACCATGCAAGATCTCACCTCGTGGGGCATCAATGATCATGAGGAAGGTGAGGGATCAGCCCAGAACTACACGGCAGGACCTAGTCAATGACCTGAAGAGAGCTGGGACCACAGTCTCAAAGAAAACCATTACTAAAACATTACGCCGTCATGGATTAAAATCCTGCAGCGCACGCAAGGTCCCCCTGCTCTAGCCAGCGCATGTCCAGGCCCGTCTGAAGTTTGCCAATGACCATCTGGATGATCCAGAGGAGGAATGGGAGAAGGTCATGTGGTCTAATGAGACAAAAATAGAGCTTTTTGGTCTAAACTCCACTCGCCGTGTTTGGAGGAAGAAGAAGGATGAGTACAACCCCAAGAACACCATCCCAACCGTGAAGCATAGAGGTGGAAACATCATTCTTTGAAGCTGTGAAAGAATACTGTGCCCCAAGAAAAGCGTGTGCTGTGATCCTCTGAATTCTGCCAGGTAATTAGGGAGTGATTTTTTAAAAAAGTCCTTTTAACTCCCTGTTAAACTAGAATGTGGGTAGATTTCAGCAGTGGCATGTAACAGTCATTTCTACAAGACAGATATATATATATAATATATAAATTTTCCCTTGTATTCTTTTAAAAAAGGTATCTGAAATGAAACTAAGTGCAATGTAGTGTTGTCAAAAATATCGATTTTTCAATACACATCGATCCTGAAATACGATACTAGCTGCTCTTTCTCGCTCTCATCTCTCCGACAGTGAGTTGACACACAAACCTGCCTCGCCTCACTTGTTTCATTTGCTCCAGTTGTTGGTGATATAGGGCGCCAAAATTTTAGTTGTTCCTGTAGATTTTGTGCTCACACTCAAAGTGTGCGCACATAAAGCCACCTCTCAGTACTGCATTGAGTTATGCACTTATTGCACTTAAACAGTCAAATAAACACAAAATAATGTCAGAATGTCGGTCTTGGTGAGCATTCACGTAAACACACTCAGTTGTTTTAAGTGAACGTAAACATTTGAGAAAGAAAACGCGTGTGTAACAGTATAATGGATCCGTGCGTCAGCTCTTAAAATGACACAACCTGCTGCCAAATATTAAAAATATCTATTTGGCAGTTTCCCCCATGGTAAAATTGGGGCCAGTGAAAATGCTGAGTGGCTACTAACTTCAGAAAACCACTAGACACAGTGACTGGTGAGGAAAGAGGACCCTTATATGTGTTGTGATCGAGCATAAGAAGACTGCTCCAATAACATATGCATTTATGCATAAAGCCATATGCTTCTCAATAATACGCATGTATTTTCTATACAAATCTGTTTATTTGACTATTTCAAGCAGAATTGTGTACGCATAACATCAGAACATGCACACATTCTCCTGCTTGCTGTAACATCTGTACAGCAAGATAAAATACTGTGTCACAGAGATTGACACTGAGCATGGGATTATTTTGCTGATTTGTTGAGCACATATTGCAGTTACGCTGATCTAATCTTGCTGCAACTTACAGCATCCCCAACTTTTGTTTCTAGAGTAGAAATGGTGTATTGACACAAAGTTTACAGCTCTAAAAAGCCACGGCATCTCTCGTTATTTGCGTTTCTGTTCATTCATCCTTGCCGTTTGCTCTGTGTCTCAGGACAAGGACTGTGGACGGTAGATGAATGTTGGATGTAACAACCACAGACCTTCTAAGTTAACCATGAGAAGGTCAACAAAGAGGCTGAGCCAGGAGTGAAGCAATAATAAGGCAAAAAGCAATGTTTGCATGAGACAAAGGTCGAAAAACCTGCTAAATGAACCATCCGATTTTGAAAAATATATATTTTACCTTGAAAACGAGCAAATGTCACCCTTGTTAGTGTGCAACAACAACTAGAACTCAATCATTCATATTATACTACTGTATTTACATACAGTTTCCAGGAATCAATGAATAAACGTCTTCAAAACAGCAAACAAACTAAATACTAAAAACTGGAAAACTCTTCTCCCTCAGAGGAGCTGTAGTTTAAAAAAGGCTTTTTTCATAACTTCATTTCCATCCACCTCAAAATGAACTGGAAATGGGAGGGATTCACTGTCTCTATTTACCTCTGGGTTGATTTGATTTAGCAGAGGAATGATTTAATTAAAAAGATGATTTGTGCACATACACGATTGCTCATGCAACCACCTCAAAAATAAACAGCGCAAACATTCTTGTTTAACAGAAAAAAGGGGCTTTTTAAAAAATCTTTCCCTAATTACCTGGCAAAATTCACACAGGATCACAGCGCACGCCGCTTCCTAACACCTGGCAAGCTGCTTGTTAACACAAGTGAGCACACACACACACACAAAGGCAGAATTCGACTGTGAGGTCTCTTTGGGTTTAGAGGTCGTGACCGCATCCCACTGGCAGGAGATTCTGAGGAGACCAGGTGTTTGTAAGGGCTGCAAGCTGTGCTGAAATAAACACCTCAGAACTAGTGCAAAAAACAGGAAGGTGGGTACAGACACACGCGGAACGGTCTGGGGGATATGGTTATTTTAAATCCAGTCATGAAGATACAATTACAGCCTTCAGACAAGCAATTGTTTGCAGTTCACTGGCTGGAACCTTTAGGGGAGGAGTTTCAAAATTAGGCGCCTCGGTAATGTCAGCAAAAGTCAGCAGGACAAAATTACATACATATACAGGGCTGCCAACTCTTGAGTTTAGCTTGGAGGGAGAATAATGGAAACGGAGGGTTTATACAATACAACATTCACAATAAGTGTCAAAACATTTGGTAACTAAACAGAATTTCATTAAATTTAGAGACAACATGCTGCAATGACTAGTACTGGGTTAAAAACAACACATGTTGGGTTGAAAATGAGACAAACACAGGGAATGGATTAAACGTTTGACCCAACCTGCTGGGTAGTTTCGTTTAAATCAACTATTGTTTAAAAATGACTGTATTGCTTGCTTAAAATGATCCCAAAATATGTTGGAAATGAACATTTATTTTAGTTGAATGAATAAAAATTAAATAATAAACTTATAAATAAATGTTCACCTTTTGATTATTACATTTGCCTCTTGTAATTATGTGTCAGACCTATTTTGGGTTCATTTTTAGGCAGTAAAACATTTAACCCAATCACTGGGATAAAACAACTCAATCACTGGGTTTGTCCAATTTAAACCCAACATGGGTTGTTTTTAATTGTAGGCCACTGTTTTGATTAGCACTTCACACAAATTTCATAAACTTGCAGTTTGATTCTGATTTTGATTTGATTTTGAATATCAGGTACAGTAGCCAAGGAAAAAAAAAAATCTCTCAACTAATTAAATATTAAAGGTTAAAATTAACACCTCAAATATAATGTAATAAATTATAAACAAATAAATATACAATATAGTGCATATATTTAGCAAAATACCCCTCTCTAGTTATTTTTTCTAAAAAAAAATTCTAACTGACAAAATGGCGAATTCAGGGTTGTGATTGGTCAGATTGCCTGTCAATCAAACTGCGGGTCAATTGCACGATTATATATATATATATTATATTTCACAATACATTTTATGTTTATTAGTTAATGTATAAAGCATAAATAAAATGAGAAATTAAAATAGCTTCTGCTTCAGTAAAAATCCTTATAATTGAAAAATAACTACATTGCTCCATTCATAATTGGCCAAACAAAATGTATTTCTTGACTTTCAAAGCCCTCATATGGAATCTCAGCGAATATTTCCCTGTCACCCGTCCTCCTGAGCTCTCCTGCGTCTGTGACTCAGGCAGATCCAGCGTGGTCTTCGTTACTGCCTCTTTGCCAGCTTCCCTCTGTGCTCAAGTGAGTATTATCAGGCTGAGATAAGATGTTCCTTTTCTCCGCTCCTCGGATGCACTGCATTCACAAAGCTTTGAAATCTCCTTGTGCGAGTTTTGGCAATATGAAACTTATTTTGTGCTTGAATCAATCAGACTTGCTTTCTTGCACAATATCACACTCAAGCACGCGCGCACACACACACACACACACACGCGTTACGAGTCGCCCACGCTAATCCACCCAGAGAAAAACAGCAAGCTGCAACCCAGGCCAGAGCGTGTTTGAATGTGGCACGTATCGCAGCTGCCCCGGAGTCCTGAGCTGGATGAAGGGTGGTTAGTAGGAGGCAGAGGAGTGCAGCCGCAGGCTATGAGCAGTCCGCCTTGTGTTTCATGCTATCATTCTCCTCTTTTTTTCCCTTCCCTTCTATTTCATTTTGACTCTGTGTTCTTATCCATCCATCAGATATGTAATCCTCTTTATTTCTCTCTTTTCTCTCACACATGCCCCCTCAGATTTTTAGGTCAAGTGGATATTTTTATGCAACGTCCAAAAATTATTATAGATACAAACATTTTAAGTTGCATGAATATTGTGTCTGTGTGGTTCAGGTATACTGGATGTGATGGGAACAAAATGTCCCTGCACAGAAAGGCAATATCCAAAATCAAAATGTTTTTTTTTGAAAAATGTGTGTGTGTGTGTGTGTGTGAGAGAGTGAGAATGTGTATGTGTAATATATATACACTCAAAAAAATATTTCTGTCTAAACATAAGTTTTATGTAATTTAATTACATAGCAATTTTACATCCATTTGGATTACATAGTTGTAACATAAACAAACGAATAAACTTAATGTGATTCATATTTCTCAGTGATATGTAAATGAAATTGAAATAAGATTCATGTAATAGTTGAGAATATGAATAGTGAGAGATTAAATGTCTTTTATCTTCAGTTGATTTCATTTTTCTTGTGTTTCTCTGTCCTTCAGTGATGCTGCTTGTTAACAGCAGGTGTTCATCATTAATGCTCAGTCATCACTGAATGATCTCCTTAACTCTGACACGGCTTCAATGGTGCTTTAACTCAGTAGTGCGCACACACATGACCACTAAACAGTGTTCATTAACCTGGGCATTTTTCTGTGAACTATTACATAAATCGTACCTATTTTATTTACGTATGACTGACAAATATGAATCACATTAAGTTTATTAGTTTGTTTATGTTAAAACTATGTAATCCAAATGGATGGAAAATTGCAATGTAATTAAATTTTGAGTGTGTGTGTGTGTGTGTGTGTGTGTGTACACATAGTAGTATAATTATTATAGATTGTTGTTGTTATTATTATTATATAATGTCATTCATAGATAATAGTAAAAACAACAAAATTATCATATACACTAATATAGATGATAAATAAAATAATACAATTATAATTGTTATTGTTGCTGTTTTTAAAACATGTAATTTAATATATGAACTAATGCCAACTATTTCATATATTATTTATTAATGTGATAATTGCTGTCGTCTAATAATCATTTTCACCATTATTATTTCTGCTTCTGTATTTAAAAATTTATATAAATTTGAACTCGGCTGCCATTCCAAGCAGAGATGGTATTTTTACCCAATTTGGTCATGTCTTTTCTCGCCTAGGGCACCGAGTCAGACAGGGTTTCCACTGGTGCCACCTCAAAAAGATGACTGCGTGATGTTACTGCCGCTCTCCCGGTCTCTTTGGTACGGTCGGGTCAAAGATTTCAAGGTACTTTCTTTACAGACCTGTGCCTGTCAAAGCAGAAGACAGACGAGAGCCAGTAACAGACCGAAAGATAAAAGGCTGAGAAAGAAAGTGTCCCTGTCCTCGAGATCTGGTTGCAGAATAAATTAATACACTGTCCTGATGGACTGACAACAAATGTGCCTATTCATCTTTCATCTCTTTCAAAAAAACACACAAATACTCTCAAACATATCAGTTCTGGACAGTCTTATTGTTAAGCTCCTCATATCGTTAAGCTGTAGGAAACAAGTAGGGCAAAACGTACAGTCCGCCGGTCATTCTCACGATATAAACCCGAGAATGATCTGGACCCTGACGCAAAGTGACCCCGAGGTGGTTTATTCTGTGATAACGACCATTTGGCAGTACATCGCCCTGCTTGTTACACAGCTACACTTGGACGTGAGATATTGATTTGACTTGAAATTATCATATTACCTTAAGCCAGAGGCAATTTTTCCGTGATCAACAACTGTTTTGATTGAAGATGGTGCTGATTATAGATGTTGCTACAAACAGTCCAATAAAAATCACAAACCAACCCATCCAGTGACACAGGAAGAGTGCTGAGGCGTACATGACTCATACTTTTCCTCGTCCTCTCCGCCGAGAAAGAAACATGCATCAAAAAGACATAAAAGGCCTTTCAATAATGAAACAGTATTTGAAAACACACATTTATATCCGTATGCATGTGCGCGGCTACAAAGAGAACGGGTGCGCGAGAGAACAAATACTGAAATGTTCTTTTATGCGCACACATTATGCTAGTCATTATATTCAGGCACTCAAGCTATCTCCATGCTTCAAAACTGGCAAGGTACATCAAAGAGAAAGGTATTGTCTAACTATTGACCCGCTAGTTATAGACTGTGCTTTGGGCAAATAAGAACAAGAGAACCTGAACCGGGCTAATGCTCTCATTCAAGTCACTCTCCATGATTCCCTATTAAATATAAAAGAAATCAAACAGTATTGGCGTATCCTGAATAATGACTGGAGTTCATGTTCAGGCACAGAGAGTGTCACAGGAACAAATACTCCATTATCTGGCTCTAGTCGTGTCCATCCCCTGACAGTCCTACAACAACTCCTATTGAGTCTTTCTGTTTCATGAAAACGGATCATTTATTGATAAAACACACCAATCGGGCATAACATTATGACCACCTTCCTAATATTGTTTTGCTGCCAAAACAGCCCTGGACTCCTCTAACTGAAGGTGTGCGGTGGTTTCTGACACCAAGATGTTCGCAGAAGATCCTTGAAGTCCTGCGGAGCCTCCATGGATCGGACTTGTTTGTTCAACACATCCCACAGACGCTCGATTGGATTGAGATCTGGGGAATTTGGAGGCCAAATCAACACCTCAAACTCGTTGTTGTGATCCTCAAACCATTCCTGAACTATTTTTGCTTTGTGTCAGGACGCATTATCCTGCTGAAAGAGCCACAGACCCTAGGGAATACCGTTTCCATGAAACATGGACTGCAACAATGTTTAAGTAGGTGGTACATGTCAAAGTAACATCCACATGGATGCAGGACCCAAGGTTTCCCAGCAGAACATTTCCCAAAGCATCACACTGCCTTCCCACAGTGCATCCTGGAGCCACGTGTTCCCCAGGTAAGCGACGCACACACTCCCAACCTTCCACGTGATGTAAAAGAAAACACGATTCACCTTCTTCCATCGCTCCGTGGTCCAGTTCTGATGCTCACGTCCCACTGTTGGCTCTTTCGGCGGTGGACGGCCTGACTGGTCTCATCTGTGAGCTCCATACGCAACAAACTGTGTATTCTGACACTTTCTATCAGAACCAGCATGAACTTCTTGAGCGGTTTGAGCTACAGGAGCTCGAATTTTGGATCGGACCACACGGGAATCAATGAGCCTCGACCGCCCATGACCCTGTTCGCTGCTCCTTCCTTGGACCACTTTTGATAGATGCTGACCACATCACCTCTCAGTGGTCCTAATGTTATGCATGATCGGTGTATATATATTTAATGTAATTTAAATTAAATAAATAATTAAATATTTGAAATGATCCCAGTCACCTCAATGGCAAAAAGCGTTCAGTACAAAGGAGAGAGAGACGGCACGAACTGTGATGATGATGATGATGATGATGATGATGAAGATCTCAAGCTAGGTCTCAAGGTCTAGAGGGATAAAGAGATTACCTGAATCCCAACAGAACATCAGTCCTCTCCATCCATCCATGATCAAACACTCATACACTTCGCCAACACAGTGACCCGGAGGTCAATAAATCCCTATTCACTGCCAGAAAAAAAAAATGAAAGCGAGAGGGAAAAAGAGAGAGATCATGCTACCATACTTAGACCCGCTGCCAGAGGTTTAGAAGGCATCAGCAGCATCTGATAGGCAGAGACGAGCCAAAATAAGCATGTCTGTTCCAGCGTGCTATGTTTAGATCATAGATGGAAAAGGTGACCGGTACAGCTGAGGCTATTGTTCATCAACTTGTCAGAGGAATATTTCTTCCCCATTGTGACACCTGAAGACACGGAGTCAGAGAATACAGTGACACCAGAGTATGCGAGTAGAAACGGAGCTACAGGATTTTGCCCGGAGCAAGGCTCTATTTTTTTTTTTTTTTTCCAATTCAGACCATTAGCATTCTGATACTCAGTGCACAACAAATGTTAAAAGCCTATTATAAAACAGCACATCAGCAAGTGTTAATAGACTTTTTGCAGCTAGAATGAAAGAAAGATGGACATTGTGAAATATAACTGGAATGAAAATTGTGAAAAATACGGCTGAATGCAATGGGCAAATGAGGATGAGATTGTGCCAAAAGATGATTCTTTTAATTGTGGAAAAAAAAATGGCTACTGGGTCAAAAGGATTGTTCCTCAGACTGAAGAAACAACCATTATATTTTGTCCTGTAATGGACATTATTTTTGAGCGAATTTATCTGACAACATATATGTCACAGTTTTAAGTCTGAATGTCCTATAAAGAGCAGATTCTGGGCTTTTCAGACGTACCAAATGCTTCACAATGACAACTGCCTCTCCTTGGTCTTTAAAAATGACGTTAATTTGGTGATCAAATTTGACACTCGTATGTCGTAATAATTTAAATCTGGCTGATTTTCGAATTAAATCAACATCTCAGGAAAATGTTATGCCGGTTTCAAATCAAAATATGACTTTGTTACGAATCAGGACATTGATTTCATATATGTCCACTGATGACAGAAGGCCTGAAAGCATGTTTTTTAGGCATTCTGGGAGACACAACAAGAGAATAGGGAAAAAATTAAACAAATATTCCCGTGAAATGTTAATGAAAGTCTGGACAATTATTACGCTTCTGTATTCACTGCATGTTGCCCCAAGAACACATTAATATACAATGCATAGATACATTGTATATAATGGGAAAAGCCGTTTATGGCCATTTGACATATTGCATAAAGCAAAATGGTATATCAAATCATTGTTAAATCTTTCATAACATAGTTGAGAATCATCTTCATACAAAATTTGGTATAAAAAACCCTAAAACCTAAAAGTTTTTTTTTTGCCTGTTCATGCATTATTATTTATACAGACCCGGTGTCCTCTACAGAAGACATAGCATAACATGAATAAAATATTTTTCCTTTTTTTTTTTTTTTTTCATATGTGCTCCAAAACAATGTAATGACATGAAAAAAATACAATTTTTTCTGGTTCTCAGGAGGATATGTACACGCACTTTCTTTGCAATATTTTATTATTCATCTGGCGATGGCAAAATGAATTTGTTTGATGTGCATCTCATCTAAATCTGCCTTTACGCTTTCAAACTAAAATCTCTGAATCTAGTCAGCAGTGCACAATGTGTACTTGCCATTATCACTTTTGTTCTCTGTGTTGAAGTGGCCGTTATTGGGTTATTGGGAAGCAGGAGTCCTGCAGAGCTCTGCAGCCTTGCTCTCAGACAAAGCTTCGGGACAAACTTTCAGCATTCACAGGGTCACAACTGAGGTCCTGCAAGGCATGAGTCTGCCCAGCTTTATGGGATTTGCAGTTTCATAACAGCAGGACTGAAGAATACTAATCATACTGCAGAGAACCAGACACCGAGCAGCGCCGGCAAGCAAACGTGTCTTAGCCACTGTGCTTCGATTAGTCTGTCTGTCGATCAATGCCCACATCGATTGATTAAGTCGTTGAGTAGCTGAGACTTACAGTAACTACCCAGTTAATTGTGATCAAAACAACAGCTGCATATTATAACTGCAGGATAGCATTTAAGCAAATTCTAGTAATCCTTTACTCTAACAAAAATGGGTTAGAAATAACCCAAATTGAGTTAAATATGGACAAACGGGGATGTTTTGACCCAACAGTTGGGTTAAATGTTTGCCCAATCTGCTGGGTAGTTTTATTCAACCCAACTATTGTTTGAAAATGACTCCATTGCCGGCTTAAAATGAACTCAAATGATTGGAAATGAACATTTAAATAAAAATTAGACAATAAACATTTATGAAATTGCTTATTAATAAATGTTCACCTTTTAAATTTGACTGTTGCCTCTAGAAATTATGTGTCTGATTTTTTTATTTCATTTTAATATAGTAATTTAATCAATACTTGGGTTAAATAAAACTGCCCAGCTGGGGTGGTCAAACATTTAACCCAACTGCTGGGTCAAAACAACCCAATCGCTTAGTGTACCTACAGTCAAATTCCTTATTAGAGCAAGTAAATCCACTCTTCAAGTACAGCGTATGGCTATTTACATCTCAAAATCTGTTTATAATTTAATCTACTCTCATAGCAACAATAAGATGATAAAAAATGGTTTCATAAATGTTGTTGCTTTAGCTCAAAACAGGCTAAACATCTTTTTAAATACTGCAACTTTACACACTTGCAATTTTGAAAGGAGGTAAGCATCACAGGGCTCTGAAACGCTACTTCATCTTTTGCCATGCTTATACCAAATTACAGCGTCAAACCATAAACCACACAGTACAATTATAAAACGTGAAAGCTAGTTGTTTCGCAATCAAACAGCTATTAAAAACTGCCTCACTGCTATTAAATATCAATGCACTTTCTAAAACCACCAAAACAATCACACACTAGCATCAGCGTCTGAGTACAGAATTTTTATTTTTATCAGTACTCTCATGTACATTTCAAAAACCAGTGCCACGTCGCAAATTTGATTCATCCAATCAATGTCCTGACCTCATTAATATGCAAATTAGAAAATAAATTCAGGGTTTACAAATGTCTAAGTGTGACATTTTGAAAACTGAACACCCAAGATTAATCACTAACCGTGTGACACCAAACAAAATAATCCAGGATTATGTTCAGTTATGGAAAAGAGAATCTAATTATTTGTGCGAGTAGATTACACTGCAAATGACGCAAATTGGGTGACGCGATTGCCGCAAACGCGAAACATTCGCCAAACATTTCAACGGAAAATTCGCCTCGTCGCGCAAGCCGATCGGCGAAGAGCTTATTTACACATCCAATTTGACACGTCCGACGAAACATATTCATACAGGAGAGAAAAGTAAGTGAGGAATTTGAACTGGTAAGTGATGAAAACATGCGTCTGTTATTTGATTCTAGTTTTACATTAGTATGAACTGGTTAGCACTAACTTGGCATGTTGTTGTTGTTGTTAATGTGTGTGAAGACACTGAAACATCGTGCGATATTTTTTTGCGAGTAACGTAAAAAAAAAAAGTGATCCCGCAAGTCATTTAGAGCGAGTGACGCGATTCCCTTTGCTTTTGGTGTGTTAATAATAGTTGTAATGATTTCCTCCTCCCTTTTTTGTTTTGCATGTAGAAATCACAGTGGATAGGAGTATTGTAGTAATACAGATTTGGTTTATCCATCCATTTTCCAAACTGCTTGTCCTGCGGGGATGCTGGAGCCTATCCCAACATCTCAAGCCTTCGGCAGGGACAGATTTGAACCTTTCAGCAAGTGATTTGTTCCTCTATTTTGGATCCAATGAAGAAATCACGGTCAGATCCATGCCTAGCAGTCATAATGTTATGAACCACAGCTACAAGACCGGAAAGAAAAAAATGGTGCAAAAGTGGGCTAGTGAACTGGAAACGATGAATATGTAACCCCCGGAACCAGGTGCGAGGAGCTCGGTAAGGGATGTAATTTAAAAGAAGGTTTCAATGTATAATAAAATATCTGAACCCAGATTTCCACACACATCCATGCGGCCCCCGAGAGATGTATGAAGAAAACAGGGAGCGTGCAAAAAAGAAGTCATCTTCGGGTCCCCAAAAATGATTCCCAGTTAATGAGAAGCGAGCTGGAGGGAGCCAGCGTGGAGCGGTTTGTGTGTTCGAGGATGAACTGCTCAGGCTGCAGCATTGACAGACGAAGTAGAAAAGGTTCAGGCATGTCTGTCTCCTCGCTGAATGTATCAGCTCGCTCACAGGCCCCTGCACCGCTCGCTACTGACAGCACTACAGGCAGAATCAGAGCAAATAAAAAGCCTTCCCTCACACCGCCTAAACGCCGCCTCGGAAAAATAATAAAACGTCTAACTGAAACGGGACGGACAGCTAAACAGTAAACACGCGTCGAGCTGCGACGCGCCACAGTTTAGGAAACAAGACTCATTTCCCTTCAGATGGGATTTCCAGTTAATGAGATGAGCAGTTTACTCTGAATACGATCTGTCTGCATAAGGATTAATTATAAGATGCGGTTACAAGAATAAATTTGTAACACCATACTGTGCAAAAAAAAAAAAAAAACATACCACAAAGATGTGATCTTTTCTTTTGATAATGTAAGGAGAAGCCAAAAAAAAACGATCCAACCAGAATGATTCGCTAATTAGAAACAAATGCTTTTTGTCATCTGGTGTCCACACGGACGCCTCAAAGATAAATCAAGCTCTAATTCAGCAAAAATTCTGTATTTTGACTGCCATCAAATTTAATTAGCCTCTTTTCAGTCTCAAATCCTTTTACAGCCAATTTCTGTTTTCCATTCTCTCCGCACTGAACATACACATGTATGGAGTCACCATCCTGGGAATATTGTCGTAAAATTTAGATGATACTGCCATTCTTGGTCTTTTGCATAAGGATAAGGACATTCGTCATTATTCTGCAGATTATGCTACAAGGAGTAAAGAACACGGCCTTGTACTTACGTTAGAAAACAGAAGAAATGATTTTTAATCCCACAAACCGCTCGCTTATGATTGACAACGAGCACTTAAGACAAGTTCTTTAGTGCAAATACTTAAGTTTGCAAATTATGACAAACATAAACAATTAATTCATTGCTTCGGGCTGCGCATCTGTTGGATTACCTCACATCCCGATCTGCCGTTCATTCTTTTGTTGTCATATCTCTATAGACTGAAGTTATGCAGTCTGTATCGGAAACACAATTGATTAATTCATCTCAAGTCTTGGGGTTTGAGTCGTTCGTTCTTTTGTCACGTGACCACTTCCCGGCTCAGTCTCTTACAACAACAACAACGTTACATTAGTATTACAACTGTATGTTGTTATTATGTGAGTGTCTTTGCTTTATCACAGTTATTTTTCCCTATAATAAGCACAAAGTTTAAAGTAACCAACTCTTTATTACCACATTCAGTGTGATGGAAAATAGCCATCATGATAGAAATTCACAGATATATACATATATCTAGTCTACATAATTTGAGACTAGAAACTCATTGCAAAACTGTAAAAAAAAAAAACAAAAAAAACTGAGCCTCAGACCCGAGTCAACTAATCATTTCTCGTTCCGGTAGAGGCTTCATTATAGCCTGTGGAGCTATCATGGGATGAACGGACCACTCGAACCCAAACCCAGAAACTCGAGAGGTGAACTAATCAATTCTGATCCCTGTGCAGAACCAACGGGATGCTGCGCATGCGCAGTCAACCCGAAAAGAACCCCTCGATGAGACAACTCGATGTTCCAGAGTCAGATTAAAGATCCGTTCAGTTTTCAATATAACGACACATCCCTGCTATGGAGGCTCAGACTTTTTGGAGCTGCTCAGAGGGTCATGTTCATGTCTTAAGCCTGTATTGAGTCTGTTTTATTGTATAGCAGCATGGTTAGATCTCAGTTGAACCGTTTGGTGCACATGGCAATGAAGGTGTTTGGTCTGGAGGTTCACCCCCTCTACAGTCTATATCCGACAAATTTATTTTCAGACAGGCGAGGAAAATGTCTTTGGATCCTTCTCATGTGCTCGATCCAGAATTCCAACCATGTCCATCTACAGGGATGGGTATGTTACTTTTAAAATGTATTTCGCTACAGATTACAAAATACATGCTTTAAAAAGTCATTTGTAGCGTATTTCGTTACATTTACTCAAGTTTAGTAACTTAATCGAAATACTTTAGAATACTTTGGAATACTAATAAGTGTGGAACAAACTCAAAAAAGGTCATTGCAAGTTTTTATCTCACAATTCTGACTTTTTCCCTCAGAATTGCGTGATATAAAGTTGGAATTGTGAGTTATAATATCAGAATTATGAGATATAAACTCACATTATTGAGAAAAGTCAAAAATATGAGATATAAACTCATATACTAAATTCACAATTGCAAGAAAAAAAGTCAGTATTGCAAGTTCATATCTCCCAATTCTGACTTTATAACTTGCAATTGTGAGTTTAAATCTCACAATTCTGAGAAAAAGAAGTCAGAATTGTGAAATGCAAACTCACAATTGTGAGGAGAAAAAACAAGAAAAAGTTGCAGTGACGAGTGAATTATAAAATGACTCACAAACAACTATCACAAAACATGAAAACAGTGGAAAACATGAAACTGAACTCCGCTTTTTCAGACTGTCAGAGTCAGAGAATCACCAATCGCTGTTTAAAACGACATTAAAATCAAAGTCATCACTTTGGAAAATATGTAACTAAGTTACTTGTGTTTCGTTCCTCCCCAACCCTGACTATCGGGTCGACAAAATAGCTACAAGAATTGTTTTGTTTCTTTTGCTACGAGACTAAGCGCAAAGGACACGACTCTGTGATTGTTATTCATGAGGGTATCTTGTAATGCAGCTTCATTTTTTATTGCCCAAAACAAAAAGCGACAAAGTTTTATAAAGTATTAATCAAGTTGTCAAGTGCGGCCTATTTGGAAGTGATTTCTCCAACAAGTTTTCGTCCCATTTGGCCTCTATCACTTGGGCTTCTGCAATAAAAAAAAGTACAAGTAAACACGCAAATGTTCATGCTCAAATTCTCCATTTCAAGCCCTGTAATTGAGGGAAAATGAGAAATTACTTCAAAAGAGAAATGCAACAACCCCTAGGGCACACGTTTAATTGTTCTTGCACTCCTCTGACTGCTAGTTTCTCCTCCCCTCGGAGCGCTACAGCAGAGTCTCCGTGGCGGAGGTAATTAGCCACGGGTCATTCACCTCTGTGGGAGAGCGGCAGTGGCGATGGCACTCCATCGCAAGCAACCTATATCGCTCTTGCTCTCTTCTTTTACATGATGCAATGCTTACTTAAGCGATGTCGCAGCATGGAGGCATGAAGGGATGACTACGTTTAATTAAAAACTCAGTTTGCAGCCCTTCAGTTCGTTTTTTTTTCAATTAAATTTCTCTTCAATACAGATGAGCATTCGTCTGCTACCTTCTGCTCGTAAATTCCGCCATAACTGGTAATTACCTTTGATCCACCATGCCGATTCTGCAGCGGACTCTCCCTTTGATTAATGAGAACTCGCCCAACAAACGTGTCTTTATGACAAGGCTATTTCATAAGCACTGATGTATGTGAGTGCGAGTAACAGCACTCCGGTTTGTGAGGCACAAGCAAGTTGGTGGGTCGATAAGCTGGATGGTAATGACCTTCCTCGCCTCTTCCCTGCATTCGCCCAGAACCATCATCCTCTCCTTCCTGTTCACCCCACAGTGCTGAGAGTTTCCCCCAACCACCCATGCAGGCGCTCACAAATATGGCAGTAGCTGGATTCAAGTTGGTCTTTAACTGGCCCAAGCTGGTTTTTTAAACTGCTATTGTCCAGTTTGGACCAGTCAACTGAAACTAAGTTGCACACCTGGTGTTTTAATCCGTCTCTTTTGTCCACTTTCGACCACTTCGGTCCTGATTTCTTTGAGGCGAGGGTCTATGGGCGGGTAAATGAATGGGCTTTTTCAGATCTTTCGATCTAATGGACAAAATAAGCTCACGCAATTTACATACAACATACGGAGAGCATCAGCTCTGAGAGCTGCAAGACCGGCTGTGTTGGAAATCAGGAATGGTGGGAGAACATTGTGCTTGGTACATTTTTCATCTTCAAAACAAACTTCAGCCGACAAAGTTTGAATCCCGTCTGGCTAGAGCGCTTCCCATAATGTTTATGCAGTAGACGGTCTTTTGTGCTCATCCTTTGTTAAGACCTTACCGACTCATCAGCCAGAGGCACATATCCCAACAAACCGTCCCATACCGGCGTGATCAAAAAGATCTTAAACTAGATGGAACTAGATTAAATATTTTGACTGTTGCGATTCCAAATCGGTTTAATGACCCGTAACTCTGCCTGGGTATCGGACAAGTGTTCACTGTTGGCCAGAGGAGAACTGGCCCCCAACTAAGGCTGGTTTCTCCCAAGGTTTTTTTCTCCATTTGTTGGAGTTTTGGTTCCTTTGGCTTGCTTAAGTTGGGGACACTTGCTTGATATTCAGCAGTGTTTTTGATATGCCTGCATTGGCGCCGTTGTATGCGAACTGAGCTGAGCCGGACGATTACGTCACTGTTTTCTGCAGTGCTGATATACATAAATTAACTAGACTAATAACTACTGATATTTGCAACGGAATGAATCAATAATATATAGAATAAGCTGCACAATGACACCATTTTCTTATTAATGTAAAGCTGCTTTGCCACAATTTGCATTGTAAAAAGCGCTATATAAATAAAGATGACTTGACTTGACTTGACTTGTGTCTGTTCAAACACATTCGACCACAACGAAAGCAATACGGTCAAAAGTGTTTGACGACCTCTGGAAGTGGTTGACTGTAGCTCAAAATATTTTAGACCCTTTTACACGCGTCGTCCACTTGTGATCCGATCAACCAAAATGCATCTTAATACCAGGTGTAAACAGGGCCTAATCATTACAATAAATGAAATAAAACAAAGACAAAAGTAGATTTTTTTTTTTTAATAAAGCAGAAATGAAACAAATTTACAAATACATTAAAAGTTCAAAACGATAACCCGCCATGAAGCACATAAACAACAATTTTATGCAGTAACTCTTGTGCGTCAGGTGGGAATTCTGATAAGTGCCTGACAGAATATCTTCTCCCTTATCACACGCTGATTGACCACTTGTGTTCTTGAGCTTTTCTGCTCTCAGGGCTTTTCAGTCAGGACAGATTGTGATAATGGAGCCTATTCCTGCTCAGATCCAGGCAAGAATGGTTTACAGTAAAGTCACTCAGCCCAGAGGGAACACACGGCTTGCAGATCCTTATAGATAAGACTGTCATTCTCAAACACAAGGGCAAAAGCAAGAGAAGAGAAAGGAGAGATCAAGAAAAAGTATATAGAGAGAAAACAAAAGATCCTTTGTCCGGTCGCTGACGACAATGAAACTGTGTGATGATGTCAGTATCAGCAAAAACTATTATGCCACTAAACATCCTCTTTGAAATTAATTATTAAATATATGCATTGTCGCCTCAATGACCTTTTCCCTCCGAGTAACTATTCAAATAAACATTTAGTGATGAAGAACAATTCATAACATTACATTATTAGCATTGAGTGGTTTTCTTCTCAATACCGTTTGATTTAACATTTTAAAAGATAGCGAGAGGTCTATTCTGCTGCATTTACGTGAAATGACTTAGTTTTTGAAGGTCCTGACTGTGCCGACATCCTCTATGAAAACCTGGGTCGAATAACTCCCAATGTAGGAAATTTTGGAGTTATATTTTTTACCCAGCACTTAAATTTGATAAACAAATAAACTCAGTTGTTGTTTTTTTTTTTCAGCTCAGGACGATTGCTGAAACCAAATATTCTTTCATTCAGGGAATTGGAAATCGTTATCCATGAAATTCATGTAATCAAGACTGGACAACTGCAATTAATTGTATTTAGGGTTCGCTCAATCTTGTTTGTCTCGCCTCCAATTGGTCCAAAATGCCACGGCCAGACTTTTAACTGGGACTAGAACGAGGGAAAGCATTACTCCTGTTTTGGCTAGATTGCACTGGCTTCCCATTGAGAATAGAATCCAGTTTAAGGTATTATTGTTTATTTATAGGCCAAAGTCTCTGATAGGTTGATCTTACCATCAGACCAAAAGGCCTCTAAGGACATCAAATACTCTCGGTTCGCCACAACCCATTTAGTCCTGGTCCACTCACATTTTTAACTTCCGATCCTAAATATAATGCACCTAAAGGTAAACGGATTCACAACTGTTCACAACCTGATTGGTTGACTTTTATAATGCATATTTCTGTGACCGAACTTCCAGTGCTGTGTTCTGGGCTAAATGAGCTCACTGTATGTGCGTAGCTTTCATATGATGGTGTTTTGACCAGCTGAGAACTCGTGAAGAGCTTATAAAATGTGTAAAGGAGTCAAAACAGGGGCAGGAATCCCTCTGATGCCTGTACCGAATAGTGATGGGCAACAACGCGACGAGAAAAATCACGTATGTATGAGCATTCTGTCCTTTTCTCTGACATCACGTTTTGTTTTTAGTTTGTTTACATGTGTTTGGTCCATGTTGCGCTCATAATTCATTCAAACAGAACTAGCGTTCGTTTGGAAGCCCATTTTTTTGGAGCGTTTTCACACCTATGGATCATTTGTTTTGTTCCGAAACAGGGACTTAATTTGTTACAATGTTGCATTTTCTTCTTGCTTCAGTTCGCTTCCACACGACAGCTTTCAAAGTGTACCAAAAGTCACATGTTGAGTACCTGTCCTCCCTATTGGTCCGTTTTCTCAGCGTCATCCATCAAAATGATTGACAAGTTCGCTCCATGAGCTTATTGTGGCTTTATTTGTAACTGCAGAGATGCACAAAAACAACATACGAATGTAGCCGTCGTTCCCGCTGTTCAATTATTTACTACATTCGTGTTAATACTGCTGAGGCACATTCAAACACACTCTCTCTGGATCTCCCAGCACTGTCTAGAAGCCTAGGCTGTGTCGAGACCGGATATGAATATTTTAACGCAGGTAGAGCCGGAATCAAGGCTTCGTCAGGACAGCATTCTTGCACGGAGAACCACAATTACACATTTAAGATGAAGAGGCGCTCTTTGGTTTTCAACGATGGTAATTAATGTGCTCACAGAATCAGACTACTGATTTTTATATAACATTTCCCATTGTGAATTATGATATGGTTTGGTTCGCTGGGTCGGATTGCATTCACATCTCAGGAACCGCTCCAGAGTTTGTCTGAAGGCGTTTCGTACTCTTCGAGGAGGTCTCGGTATGTTTGTTTCGTGTCACACCTGAGCGTGATTGCTGCATTCACACTGCCCAAACGAACTCTAGTGAGATTCAACCAAACTAAATGAGGCAGGTGTGAAAGCAGCCCTAGAAGCTGCTTGTTTGGTGCATACCAGGGCTCACACTTTTGAAACGCTCTGACAGAGCAATCGCTCTGGACAAAACCCATATTTTTAGCGGTCTCAGTCCTCTCGTTTGGTGCGCACCATGATTGGGATTCCAGCGTTCACACTTACTCAATTGAAGCGCACTAACAAATCGCAACAGAGTTCATTTTAATCAGGGTTGGGGAGAAACGAAATATGAGTAGCTTAGTTACGTATTTAAAATACAAAATTTGAGTAACTGTATTTCATTACAGTTACATTTTAAATGGGTGGTAATCAGATTACAGTTACATCTGAAAAGTGTTTTTGATGGCCAAAGTGATTACTTTGAGTTTTAATGTCATTTAAACAGCGATTGGTGATTCTCTGACTCTGACCGTCTGAAAAAGAGGAGTTCAGTTTCATCAACATTTTAATACTTTTAAGAGGGATCATAAAAATGCTGTTATTTTTATTTAGTACTGTCCTGAACAAGACAAAATGACTGAATTTGTAAAAAAAAAAAATTCAACTGTCAACTGAACTGTCCTGTCATGACCTGATGATCCACGACTGTTTTCATGTTTTGTGAGTCATTTTATAATTCACTCGTCACTGCAACTTTTTCTCACAATTTGTTTTTTCCCCTCACAATTGTGAGTTTGCATTTCACAATTCTGACTCTCTTTTTCTCAGAATTGCGAGATTTAAACTCACAATTGTAAGTTATAAAGTCAAAATTAGGAGATATGAAGTTGCAACACTGACTTTTTTTTCTTGCAATTGTGAATTTAGTATGTGAGTTTATATCTCATAATTCTGACTTTTCTCAATATTGTGAGTTTATATCTCATAATTCTGACTTTTCTCAATATTGTGAGTTTATATCTCATAATTCTGACTTTTCTCAATATTGTGAGTTTATATCTCATATTTTTTTACTTTTCTCAATATTGTGAGTTTTTATCTCATAATTCTGACTTTATAACTCGCAATTGCCATTTTATATCATGCAATTCTGAGGGAAAAAGTCAGAATTGTAAGTTAAAAACTTGCAATGACCTTTTTTGTGTTTGTTTCACACTTATTAGTATTCCAAAGTATTCTAAAGTATTTAGATTAAGTTACTAAACTTGAGTAATGTAACAAAATACGTTACAAATGACTTTTTAAAGCATGTATTTTGTAATCTGTAGCGAAATACATTTAGTAACCTACCCAGCCCTGGTTTTAATCGAGCCAAACATGCAAAATGCAAAAACACCATGAAGGGGGATTTTCGGTGGCACCACATCGACTGTGCAATAACTTGCCTTTATAATTCTGTACAGGTTTTTAAATCTTTGCTTTTAAGACATATCTTTTTAAAATGGCTTATGGACTGGAGTAACTGCTGTATACAGTTTTATTTCGTGTGAATTTGTCTACTTGTTTATTTACTCAACTCAACTGTCTGTTCAGCACTTTGCTCGGCCCTGTTGTTATTAAATGTGCAATATAAATAAATGAAACAAACTGAAATAAGTGCAATTTGACGTTTGACACCTTCAAAACATGAACAAACATTTCGCTAGCACTTTATTTCACAGTCTTGTTCCCCATATACTTACTCCCCAAACTACTGAACATACCCATGTTCTTAGGCAAGCACACGTTCTGTAAAATCAAGTGCAACCCATATTTCTGTTCAATGTGCTTTGTGTTTGTCCATGTTTTGTGGCAGTCTCCTTCACTCCCGCTCTGTCCATTCATGTGCTGGGTTATGAGGTGACCTTGTGCTGAATGTGAATCTGGGCGACTGGCTCTTTCCAACTGCTCTCTCTCTCTCTCTCTCTCTCTCTCTCTCCCCCTTCAATCCACACTAATCCATCAGGGTTATCAGAACTCTACTCCCTAATTAGGAGGCCGGGGATCTGGGCGGCAGGCATTGCCATACCCCTCCCTCCCACTCTCATTCATTTAAAAAAAAAAAAAAAAAAACATTAAAAACAGCAACCAGCTCCTGGCGCAGCGTTAACACGGCAAGGTCGAGAGATATCAATCTCGGGCTGTTGTCGGAACGCAGGAATGCGTCAACGCGACAAGTGAGAGCAGCATTGCAATGACCCATTTTACGGGACGGAGGAGGAGAGATTTTCGCTTCCAAAGACCTTTTAAATCTTTAACCACAACCGGCTTTGACAACAACAGGCTTTAAAAACAGCTCTTTTCCCAGTCCAGCTTCAGAGCATTTGCCGTCACCGCGTTCGTATTTGCCACGGAAAGATGCTCACGTCGACGGGGGGTTAACGAGTTTTTCACTAGAGAAGATATTTGAGCCTTAATGTTCCCATTATGAATAAAACCAATGAGCACGGGATGCAATTCTGTTGCCATGGGCGTATTATTCAGATCAACTCATCTAATGACTTATCTATTTATGAAATGTCTTTTATACTCATGATCATTTATATTGCCTCAGGTGATATATAGACACGTTCTGTAATTACTGGAGCGATGCAACAATGTATCTGTGGCAGTGCTGAGGAAGCCACTTTCAAGCTGTAGCCTGTCAAGCTGCTCATAATTTTAAGTAATTAAAACAATTATAGACATTGAGGAGGGAAAAGTCCCCCAAATAACTCGAAATGGCAATATTTGATATTCTTGATGCTGCTCTGCTGAACTCCATTATGCACCACTCTGTTTATTGTTAGGATGACAAAATAAAGTTTTGAAAGTTATATTTTTAGAGACTTAGCATTGTAACATGAGTGAGCTGGCCAATCAGATCAAAGAAGGCGGGGCTTACCGTTCACAGAAGACGAGAGTGAGTACCAATGCAATGCTTTGAATGTTTTAGAATGTATAAGCCGATTATACTTCTCCGAAAATGTAACAAAGCGCCACTTCTAGACGGATGTCTGGCGCCGTGATTGTTCTGCTAGAACCTGATATTATGTGATAATATCAGTGCTGGGTAGATTACCTACAAACTGTAATCCATGACTTAATACATGATTATTAATCATAATCTATTACATTACACATTTTAGGTAATACAATCATAATACTTTTTGATTACTTATGGCTTAACTCATTTATCACATTGATTGGAATATAATAATCTTGTAGTATATTGGTAGAAAAATGCAAAGGAAAAAAAAAATCCAGTCTTTGTTATCAACAAGTGAAGTGAATTAAATGTATGGCAGGCTTTCTCGGACCGGGCTGAGTGTGGGGGTTCATGGATTGATGAAAAGCTAATTAATTCAATCTTAAAAATGTTAAATTAAAAGAAAAAATATAAAATAAAATATCTAGCCATTCTGGAAGACTTTCACAATACAATAGGCTTTTTTAGATAGGAGAATTTAAAAGATAAAATTAGGAGGAATTACGAATAATGAATTTTAGGATTTTAATTAACGGATATATAAAATATGAACTTAAAATATTTTTATAGTTTAAATTATACTCTCTAATTTATTTTTATTATATTTTATAATATATTATAATATTGTGATTCTATATATATATATATATAAAAATATATATATAAATATATATATATATATATATATATATATATATATATATATATATATATATATATATATTATATTTTTTCAATCAGTTAATTTATATATAACTTGTCAGGTGTGCAGATTCAATGCATTTAAATCATAAAATTATCTGCACATTATACAAATTTAAAAAAAAAAAAAAAAAAAAAAAGAAGAAGAATTTTCTACATGTGTGCAGTATGTATCCTCCACAGTCCGCATAACAAATGCTTTTCCTGGCCCGTTTCCCGATGGCTGTCACTGTTTTTCTCCCATCAAGGCCTCTCTCCTCTGTATTAATTGCCTGGTTAATTAAGGAACTTAGAGCTATCGGAAAAGCTTCTCCAAAAGAGAGAGACAGTGTCCTGGGGGGAAAGACGACTCTAATGAAGTGAATAAAGATGAGAAGTGCTGATCAAGGAGACGTTGGTGAGAAATACTGAGAGTCAAGCCAGGATTGCAAACGCAAGAGGAAATCTGCCCTTCTCTCGTCGGCAGACCCAATTTTTTTTTTTTGCATCGAAAGTGCACAGCCAAAAGGAGAGAAGTGAGAGAGACGAAAAAAGAAAGAGAGAGATGAAAGAGTCTGGCTAGAGAGTATGGGTATGTTTTCTCATTAATCGTTCGCTACAGCGTCTCTGTAGCCTCGTTTACCATGTGTCCCGGCCATCTGCAGTCCTTCCTTTCTGCTGCCTTTTTAAAAGCCCCAATGCCAATCTGAGTGGCAAACAGATGATGAGCACTGAGTGGAGGAATGGGTGCCAAAAACAATGTGTGGAGAGAGAGATATGACAAGGCCGCAGGCATCAAGGAAGCACCCACACTTCTTCTAGAAGAAACCGTGTCATTAAGTTCATTCGCGGCGGAGCTGGTGTTTTATAAACACGCTTGCCTCGCAAAACACTCGTTTGCAGCTGAAGGAATGATAATGTGGTTAATGAGGCTGATATGGAGAAGCATGTGGACATGGACTGATGTTTCTCAGAGCTTGAAGATGTTGGAACAAGATCTACGCCTCTTCTTAGACCGCCGATGCAGGCGGTGAGTTTTGAGTTTGCTCAGAGCGTGAAAAACAGCGAGAAGGTGAATATTCGAGAGAATTTTCATGTGTGCTTGTTTAATAAAGGAAAGAGAGAAAAGGCGTGTATATGCTTATTAGTCGGTTCACAGTTCGGGGGATTAATAGGTGGGGGAACTTTATAAAGAGGGCTTTTTTTTCAGACAAATAATGAGGAAATCGCCTCAGGTGTTGTTCTGCCCGAGTGTGAACGCTCTTCTGAAGAAAACTGCCGAGTAAAATCTCTGGGGCTCTCACCTGTCAGCAGCCAATGAGTGTTTACTCTCTCTGATGACGTCACCGGCCTTCAGCACCATTTACTCGTTGGTGGTGAATGGGATGTGTGGGAGAGAGAGGACAATGAGAGGACACATGCACAAAGCAAAAGGAAGAAAAGATGATCGTAAGCGAAAGCAGCAGGTGTTTGAGATGCAGGCAGATCTTTCACTGAACATGCAGGATGATGAAATGTGCAGTGTGGGATGACATGACTCTTAACAGATTGTGTTGTGGAAAGATCAGAGGGCAAGGGGTCAAGGTTTCACTAACTATTAGGGATGCGACGGTTTGCACACAGTCATCCGCACTCCAATCCAGAAGGGGGCGCACGTAATGCAATGCTGTTTGCTAACCGCCACAACAGGTAAAAGCGCAGGACAGACTAACACGGACATGTAGCATTACATTTACCTCAGGCAAGTCATTTAGTGTCCACAGCATGTTGGTGCAAACATAAGTGTCATTTGGAACTCATTTATAGAGTTACTTTTAATGAAATATATATGTTAATAATGGTTAAACACTTCAGTGCCCTACAGAGGCACCAAATGAGGTATATAAAGGGATGGATTGTGTGTGTGTGTGTGTGTGTGTGTGTGTGTGTATTCCCTACATTACGGGGACTCCCCACAGGTATAGTAATACTAGTCAGTTTTGAGCTTGTGGGGACATTTTTTTGGTCTCCATGAGGAAACAAGCTTATAAATCATACAGAATTATCATTTTTGAAAATCTAAAATAGCAGAACATTTTGTGTGATGGGTAGGTTTATGGGTGGGGGTAGTGTAGGGGGACAGAATTAGGGCTGCAACAACTAATCGATAATGAGAATCATCGACAACTATTGTCATTATCGATTGGTCGGGTCTGCCCACCGTGCACGCAAAACTTCCGCCAGTCTTGTCAAATTACAGCGATAAGTAACGCATTTCTATGGACAAAATGCATTTAGAAGCAATGAAGGAAACAGAGTGAGCTGCTGCGGTAAAGGTGGGTAAACCAAACTGCCCAAAACATGAGAACTCTTTATTTGAAGCTTCAAGCTAATGCATTAGCTCCACGTTTAACATGGCTTGATCTGTCAGGCGCTTCACAGATGCTGTGAATTTTTAAAAAATGTTTAAAATTCATTTCTATTTTGCATAAAGGTTTATCCTGACGCTCTGCGTTAAACTTCAAACTTTACGTAACTGAATGAGACAAACCGAATGCGGTAGAGAGGGAGACGATTCATTTTCAGTGCAAAAATATTCATTTTGCTGAAATATCTGTTGTTGAAAGTTCAATTTAAGTTTAAAAGTCAGTACGTTATTCAAGTATTTAATGGTAGTAACTGAAGGGATAACAGCATGTGATTGAATAAATGTAAGACGTTTCTATTATTTACACTGGTTAAAGAAATTACAGTAAAAGGTCATGTGTGAGTTCCTGCTGAACATTTCTCTTGCCTGTTGGTTAACACTGAGTTTGATTCTCTTTATTGTCATCTTATTTTTTTTAATTAAAATTTAGATTAAAAGAGAGGAGAGATTTAAACTATATTCACTATATACAGTGCTTAAATTTATTATACCACCACCACTTAAGGTTGCTGCCCTAAACTAACGCTACTTTTTAATGATTACCAAAATCATTTTTATGTTTCTGTAATGGTTAATCCACCAGTATGTGTACGCAGTTTAGTCACAGTAGTATTTCTAACGCTAAAATATAAATATTGTCGTCATGAATTTTCGAATTTACTGTTTCACAAGAAAGACAAAAAAATAGTAAAGCACTTTTTTCAGACGCCCAATTACAGTAAACAACAACAGAGACTGTGGAAAAGAACATATAAATCAATGCCAGCTAGAATGCAAGCCATAATCAAAGCCAAAGGAGGCCAAACAAAATATAAAGTGTTTTGGACATGATGTGTGAATAATGACTTTTTGTCAGATCCCTAAAATATTTGTGTTCTCTTTTCTGTGACAGGTGGTCTTAGAAATTACGCACTGCATGTTTTCATAGCATTCAATTGGCACATCTGTTTGAAGGACATTGGGCTGGATGTGCAATAACGTGTTTTTTATCTTTCTTGATAAAAAAAGAAAGAAAAGCAGTCATCGGATTTTCATCTGATTAATCGTAAAAATAATCGGCCAACTAATGTTGCATCCCTAGACAGAATATACAGTTTGTACAGTATAAAAACCATTACGCCTATGGAATGTCCCCATAAAACATGAAAACACAACGTGTGTGTGTGCGTGTGTGTGTACTTGTTTTCCTTACATTGTGGGGACCAAATCTCCCTACAACGTAAGTAAAACCAGTCAATCTTGACATTGTGGGGACCTTTTGTTGGTCCCCACTAGGAAACAAGCTTATAAATCATACAGAATGATCTTTTTTGAAAATCTAAACTAGCAGAACATTTTCTGTGAGGATTAAGTATAGGGGTGTGGGGGGGGGGGGGGGGTAGGGGGACAGAATGTATAGTATAAAAACCATTACGCCTATGGAAAGTCCCCACAAAACACATAAATACAACATGTGTGTGTGTGTGTGTGTGTGTTCTCGTTGCTGTTTTGGTTGTTCTGAAATGCCTGAGGAAAAGTCTGTTGCCAAATTGGTTCAGTATAATTCCCTTCCAGGACTCTCTTACACGACTGCATCCGCCTCCAAAAGCAAGTTATTGCATTTCAATTGCAACTAATTTATTATATACAAAAATTACTATATACAGTGGCTTCTCTTACTTTTCCCAGTGATATTTAGCGCCAGTTCATCAGGAAGCGACGATTTCATTCTCTTCGACTCTGGATGGAAAAATTCCCGTTTTTTCAAACGTTTTATGTGATATTCCAATTTTGCGAAAAGTTAAATTCGTGACTTTGGGCAGAAACAGCTACTGGTACATGTCGTCACTGCGCCGTTCTGCACAAAGCATCTTTCTTCTTTGACTGCTAACAGTTTTCTAAAAGAATATATTAAATCACAAGTGTTTCATTATTATATTATTTTATAGCACGTTTTACCAGTGACATTGGCTGTAGGCAAAAGTGGCCCAAGTCCGATTGATTTTGCTTATTTGCTATTTTAATTCTTTATATTCCATGAATTTATGGGTGGACGGACACTTAATTTCCCAGCATACACTAAAACAAAAATGTTGGGTTAAAAATGGACAAACCCAGCTATTGGGTTGTTTGGATCCAGTTACTGGTTAGTTTTATTTAACTCATCTATGGTTTAAAAATATATTGCTCGTTTCAAATGAACCCAAAAAGGGTTGGAAATAAAAAAAATTTTAATATGTTTAATAAGTTTAATGAATAATATTTAAACAAACTGCTTAATAAATGTTCACCTTTTGATTATTATTGTTGCCTCTAATTTTTCATTTCCAACCCATTTTGGGCTCCTTTTAAGCCAGCCATACGGTGGTTTTCTTATCAATAGTTGAGTTAAATAAAAATGGCCAGCAGGTTGGTCAAACATTTAACCCAATCGCTGGGTTTGTCCATGTTCAACCCAACTTGGGTTGTTTTTAACCCAGCATTTTGAACTCTGAAATTCAAAGTCATGAATCCAAAGGTTTTAAATTCTGAATTTTGCCCAAACTTTCTCTTGAAAGAGTGAAAAGCAACAACTGAGCATCCAACATTACGACTGAGATGAATGGAGCTGCCAACAGTCCGATCGTTCAGAGCGCCTCCTAGTGGAGGATAAGTTACCGAACGGCCTCTTCAATGTGTTGCGTCGTCATGGCAAACATAATTTTCCTCTCTTTCTTTGTAAGGTTCGGTTGCTCTTCCGAGAACAAAGGAAGCAGATGCGAAGATGGATGGTCTGTTGAGACAGCACAAAGTAACGTCTCGTCTAATGTTGAAATAATTGTGGATATTAAAGAGAGAGGAAAATGCCAGCTCAGCCTGGGGAAGGCAGGAAAAAGAATTGAGAGAGGCAATAATGCAATAAAAAGTCAGGCACTGGAGGAGGGAAGATTTCATTAAAAACAATAATGGTCACGACTGACTGGCCCAAATGCCGGAGGACAGGTCGTTCCTCTACAAATATGGCCTTATGATCCTTGCCTTCAAAATGCAGGCGGAGCAGTTTTTTTGGGTGATGAATGAGCGCAAGCGATTTTTGCAAAACCTAGTGAGTACACTATTAATCAAAAGATCGGCGTAAGATGTAAAAGGTGAGAGAAAAGGGTATCGGTAATACAAAACTCAAAACTGCGTTTGCACTAAACGATTAACAGTTGTTGCTGCAAATCTCACTTTTGAACCCTACGAAATCACAGTTTTCTTTCTCATGTTGACTTACGATTCAATCAGGAACAGGACGTTACAGACTCTAAATTTGCTACTCTCGAGTTAGCGGAACAGGATGAGCCTTCACTATTTTGGGTCTTTTTTCATGAAGGAGTACACTAGCATACAAATCAGCCTCAGCGCCACGGCTATAAATAAAGTACACTTGAACGTACTACAAAATATCTTAGTTTGTTTATTTTATGATCATTTCAGTACGTTCAATGTTTTCCGGCTCCCGCCTCCTTCCCCGAAAAAAAAAAAAAAAACCTTGCTACAATACAGAAGTGTTGCGGTAACACTTTATTTTAAGGTTCTTTAACTAGTTGCCTATTAGCGTGCCTATTACTAGAATACTGGCTATTAATTAGTACTATTAAGCACATATTAATGCCTTATTCTGAATGACCTTATTCTACATTCTTAATCCTACCCAATACCTAACTTACTAACTATTAATCAACAATAAATTATGCATTTATTAAGGGAAAAGTGATAGTTAATAGTTTCTATGTGTTCCCTACACTAAAGTGTTACCAGTGTTTTATTAGTGCATTACTTAAAACTGTTTTACATAAAATTTTAGTGGATTTTTTTACTATTAACTAACTCCTATTTTAATGGATTTTCAGAAAAATACAGTAGAAATGTATTAATTGCAAGTAAAACACCATTAACATACTTAACAACATCATATAAAGGGAATATAAACCGTTACAATACATTTGAAATGATTTAATGTTTAACAATTTGTCGGTAAAACATTAAAAATACATTTCGTATATATGTATTATATATTTTCTATGTCTGATGAGTATATTTAAGAGTGTATGAAAGACGGTTCAAGTGTACTTCAAGTGAATAATTTTTTTTAATACAAAGATATTATGTTAAAAGCACATTTTAGTTCATCTTCACAGTGTCTCACAGTCGAGTACACTTAGATACTCATAGTTGAGCACTTTATGCACATTATGAAAGTGAACTGAAGTGAAGTGTATTTTAGTGCACTTTTTTAAACCGATCAAATCGTCAATTTTGATTGCATACATAAGATCTAATGAGTGGGAAGGATAAGATATTTATGGCTTAGCAAACAAAAGCATGGAAATAAAAGGATTTTACCATAAATAAGAGTTACCATATGAACTCACAGCTCACTCATGAAAGAAAACATGCCTATTTCTGTGAAGAAACACCGTCATACTATGAGAATTAACATTAACATGTTGCCATGTTTACCATTAGAGTGGTTTAAAAGAAAAGGTTGAGTTGAAGAAGCATGGAGCAGAGAGCCTACAGCTCCTGCAACATAACAAAACACCTGTTTCAAATTCATTTATTCCCCAGAATATTGAAGGAATGTGTCTCTCACATTAAACCAAGAGCTAACAAATTCAAAACCATTCCATAATTTCATATTCAACTTGGACACGGTCATTACCATATTCCTGCAAGGCTCTCTGGCAAAGCTTTGGGCCAAAAACCTTCCTTAATTTTATATAGTTTCTTTTTTTTTTTTTTTTTTTGACTTGGGCAGTTTCTGCTATTAGCTGTCAACACAAATCTCTGGTTTGGCCTCCATTTGCGATTGTGTAACATGAAAATAGACGGCGGAGTGCTCTTCGTGTACGGCACCGGAGCCGCAGTTCTCTTCAGGAAATGGCTAAACCCATGGTAACAGTTAGCAATGCACTTAATGCATCCTTTTGTGCATATGAATAGAAGCTGGACAAAGTGCTTGGTACAGTTTTACAGCGCTTGAGAAAACAAATGGTCCCTGCTTTAAGAGTCTCGGGTCACATTGGCAGCTAGCTTCAGTTGTTAGCAAGGAAACGGTAGCACCATTAAATCACGTTAATTGCACAACCCTTTGTGTATCGCGAAAAACAAGACTTCCCGCTCGCGGGGTGAAAAGAACTGATTACGGCTGACGTCGCACCGTGGTTCCCACCACTTTTAATCAGGGAAAGTAATATCGGCTCAATTTCAATACATACATTTCCAAACTACTCCTAAGATAATAATCCCTTTGAGATCCTCTAATTTAGGCAATTTAAAAACGCCTGTTTTTACCATATGAAAAGGAGATACAGTGGTTTAATACTTTAAGTCTACTGAAATCATACCAGATGCAATACGGCATCGCCAGAAACATAATTTAGGTCGCTAACGAGATGGGTGAAGCAATCATGGGCAACCTTCTTTGAATCGCTTTAGGGCTTCCCATGCTAATGGAGCGAGTGTGAGTAAAAAAAAAAAGAAAGAAATAAATAACAGCATAGCCTCCAACTGATGTCCTTAATGTACTGGGTTCAAAACAAGTTAAGCTCTGTTGACAGTATCTGTGTCATGCTGTTCGATTGCCAGACAATTTCACCACCTCCCTCAGTCTGAGACACAAAAAAAGAGAGAACAAACTGCATTTACTGTACAGTAATGCTTACAACACAAGTCTAATCTAAAGAGCATTACAGAGGCTTTAAAAAGCAAACATGTGCAGCTTGTATCTTTGTTAAAGTGCTAAAATGAATTCAGCCATGTTATGTTATATTATATTATGTTGTTTTATGTCATGCCATGTTATGTTATATTATGTTATGTTGTTTTATGTCATGTCATGTCATGTTATGTTATGTTTTATGTCATGTTATGTTTTATGTCATGTCATGTCATATTGTTATGTTTTATGTCATGTCATGTTATGTTTTATGCCATGTCATGTCATGTTGTTTTGTTTTATGTCATGTCATGTTATGTTTTATATCATGTCATGTTATGTTATGTTTTGTCATGTTATGTTATGTTTTATGTCATGTCATGTTATGTTTTGTCATGTCATGTTATGTTGTTTTATGTCATGTCATGCCATGTCATGTCATGTCATGTTATGTTATGTTTTGTCATGTTATGTTATGTTTTATGTCATGTCATGTTATGTTTTGTCATGTCATGTTATGTTGTTTTATGTCATGTCATGCCATGTCATGTCATGTTATGTTATGTTTTTATGTCATGTTATGTTTTGTAATGTCATGTCATATTATGTTGTTTTATGTCATGTCATGTTATGTTATGTTGTTTTATGTCATGTCATGTCATGTCATGTTATGTTATGTTTTGTAATGTCATATCATGTTATGTTGTTTTATGTCATGTCATGTTATGTTATGTTATGTTATGTTATGTTTTATGTCATGTCATGTCATGTTATGTTATGTTTTGTAATGTCATATCATGTTATGTTGTTTTATGTCCTGTCATGTCATGTTATGTTATGTTTTGTAATGTCATATCATGTTATGTTGTTTTATGTCATGTCATGTCATGTTATGTTTTGTAATGTCATATCATGTTATGTTGTTTTATGTCATGTCATGTTATGTTATGTTTTATGTCATGTCATGTCATGTCATGTTATGTTATGTTTTATGTCATGTCATGTTATGTTTTATGTCATGTCATGTCATGTTATGTTATGTTTTATGTCATGTCATGTTATGTTTTATGTCATGTTATGTTTTGTCATGTCATTTTATGTATGTTATGTTGTTTTATGTCATGTCATGTTATATTATGTTGTTATGTTTTATGTCATGTCATGTTATGTTGTTTTATGTCATGTCATGTTATGTTATGTTGTTATGTTTTATGTCATGTCATGTCATGTTATGTTTTATGTCATGTCATATTATGTTATGTTTTATGCAATGTCATGTCATGTTATGTTTTATGTCATGTCATGTTGCATAACTGATATAATTCCAGAGGGTATATTTTTAGTTTCTAGTATCCTTGTACACATAATGCCAAAAACAAAGATTTTTTTCGTTGAAAAATTGGTTTTAACATCCTGTACACAGATAGTACAGCGCAAAAGTCTTCACCAGACACTTCACAAAACATTTTAAAGTGGTTGTTTATTCTTTTGTTTTAGTGTGACAGGAAGAAATATCAATTTAGATTTCCAAACATTCATTTTGTAGTCCAGTGAGACGTGAACAAGGAATGGACTACCCAGAAACCTGATCTCACTATCAACAAGTATCCATCTGAGATTATACAAACAGTAAAAGTAAGACAGAAAGTAAAAGTCTCCTATACTGTAGTCATACGATCAAAAATATTTTTAAAGATGACTTTTTATTTTAATATGAGCAACCTTTACTCCAGTCTTCATTGGCTATGTTTACACACAAACAAATAATCCATTGGTTATCAGATTGACGGCTCAGTCGGACTGAAAAGCCTTCATGTAAACAACAATCCATCCGATTGAGCTCAATCCGAATTAAATTTCGATCGGATTGGAAGGGGTGGTTTATTCCTTTCGATAGGGCATGATCGGATTGAACAGCGAAAGTGGAAAGTACTGCGTTTGATGTAGAAATAGCGTAAAGTGAGGACTGAGCTCTTCTTTCTGTTGAATAAAGTGCCATAAATGAGTGTCCAGTATTCTGAAATTCTCTTCACTCATCGTCTGAAAAGGAGCAGGACAACGTCACACCAGTCCTCGTTTCAGACTCACCCGCAGACGCAGGGAGGGGCATTTTTACTGCATGATCAGCAGCACGGTTCATATGCTCATTGTCTAAAAATTATGACCAATATGGATAAATATCAAGCCTCCTGTTTAAAACAAAGAACTAATGTAGGAGAATAGTTATTATGTGCAAACAGCTGGAACTCTATATTCCTGCAGTGTGTGAATGTCAAAAAATACATTCACATATGGGATTAAGTAAACTCTACTTAACTAGGTTAAGTAAAATTAACAAAGAAAATAAGGGATTTTAACTAGGCTAAAAGGTCGAGTTCAAGTTTTCTTTGCAATTCATTTTACAACAATAACAATATTCAACCACGCGTGCTTTACTCAGAAACACCCAAGTATTTAACACAATAGATAGTGTAGACACCATATCTCCATACAAGTAGTGGTACACAATGGCACACAATGTACTTGGTACACAATGATGAGAAGAAATGAACTCCAAATGTCAAAAAATGGCAAGTTACTAAACCTAACATCAAAAGTAATGATAAAACAGTGTAAAAACAGCAGAAAATCAACCTCAATTATTCAAGGTCCAGAGCATGATGGGAACACCAGCATCAGAAAAGCTGAGTAGTTTTACTTAATATTGATATTTATGCTTCAATTTCTATTTTATTTATTATTATTCTTACCTAAGCTAACTTGTTCATGTAGAAATTGCATTTGTTTTCTCTGTAGTATTTACTTCACCATAAAATCATTAGAAATCATTCAAATATGCTGATTCGGTGCTCAAGACGCGTGTCTTATCCATGTCGAACATATTTTTGAGGAAACCTTTCTTCAGGAGTGTTCAATGAATAGACTTTTTCTGTCATCAAAAGTCTTTATAACATTTGTCAATGCGTCCTTGCAGAACAAAATAATTTCTTTCGCAGAAAAACCCTTTTGAACAGGACACAGAGACAAATACTGTAGAGATTCACAAAAATCTACACACCTCTTCTTTATCATGTGAGGCAGTGGGGAGATTTAGGCAGTATAGATCCAATCAATGGCACATAAGTTAGCTCTATGATTGGCACTGGCATCAGTTAGAGCCTCCATTTTACCACAGTGCCCATTCTGCCTCCATTGCTGGAGCTCATGATGAATTGAACAAGGTTGGTGCCATCCTACCCAAATCTCTGAGCGCCTGCTGCACTGATCTCCGTCACCTCCTCTCAATAAAGCAAAGCAGACCAGCATGGGTGCTAAGTGCCAGCCACATGTGGCATAGCGGGCCTGCAGAGCTGATGGAATAACTAAATCTCTCTCCCCGCTTCATCTATAGCCACGGTTGTGGTCTCAGTGAGTGCAGAGTGTGTCTGCTGCCAGGGGAATGGATGGCTATGATATCTAATAAAGGCAAATGTTGTGCGACTCATTTTAAAAAAGCTATTTCTCTTTCAGGCGTGTCACATCCTGCAGGGCATCTCAGGCCCTGTGCATCTGCTCTCATTCGGTCATTTATTATTTCAATGAAGCAGCTGATGTTTGTTGTGTCCTGTAGGACACATTCTCCTAAATGTCCAGAGATAAACCATTTAAAGTGGAATACATGCCGTACCTTATTAGTGCCCTCTTGCAATGGTGTGCTGTGTTTGCATGCAAATTAGCGAACACATCTGTAAGCATCCGTTTGAAAACAGACAAATATATCACAATCTTACACCTAAATATTAAGGTCACCAAAATGCAGTGCAATGATTTAGTGGATTTAAAAAAAAAAGAAATAGAAAAGGTGTTTAAAACGTGCATTTGTGGGAAAAAACATTTGCTTCGGCTCTGTGTGACTGCTGATGAATATGGTTCTCCTACTGCTCATAAAACATTCATTACTAGGCTTAAAAAGGGACATATGATGCCCCTTTTCACAAGATGTAATATAAGTATCTGGTGTCCCCAGAATGTGTTGTAAGCTTCATCTCAAAATCCCCCACAGATCATTTATTATAGCTTGTCAAATTTGCAGGTGTGAGCAAAAACACTCCGTTTTTGTGTGTGTCCCTTTAAATGCAAATGAGCTGCTGCTCCCGGCCCCCTTTCCAGAAGAGGGCGGAGCTTTAACAGCTCAACAACAACAAAGCTGGAGAATCTCACGCTGCTTAATTCATGGCTAATATGTTCAATTAGTTCAAACAATAGAGAATGGTGTTAGCGATGCTGGTGTTCAACTCCCAGTGAATGCATGAACTGATGAAATGGATACCTTGAATGCAATGCAGGTCACCTTGAATAAAAGTATCTACCAAATAAGTACATTAAAGGCAAATTTAACAACAACAACAAAAAAGTTTACATAGTAATTGTTTTTAATTGATGCCATTTAAGATGAATCAACCTCTGTCCAGTATCATTATATGGAGATGCATGTATATTCATACACACTTCATTTAGTTTTCTTTCCTTAAAAGGTGTTCA
>CM074295.1:17409435-17581935 GCA_037194245.1 Opsariichthys bidens | reverse complement strand
GAATTTTTGTTGTGATATCAAAGTACTTCAAGTGTTCTTTAAGTAATAAATGGGAAGCAAATTTACATTTGTCTTAAAATGATCCGAACAGTGAGTTTTATGATCCTGTGCACCACTAAAGTCTTACCATAATAAACAAATATACGTATTTTCATATAATAATAATAATAGCAACAACAATTATTATTATTCTATATTTCTTGGAGAGGTCAACTAAAGCCTGAGACTTGTACAGATTTTTACAATGTAAATATCCGGGTCATATTTCTGTGGCTTGCAGGGTGAGATTTTCTAAACTGGGGCGGTGAAAGATCCAGGTCATAACAAGAGGCTCATCTTTTTGAATCGGAATTAGCACAAGATTTAAGACAGCAGACAGAGTACAACGGCATTGTGCTTCACAATTCAGTGGAATTCGTTACTGTTACACAAGCCGCCAAAGCTCACCCTTGCTAACAAAATAGAAGATTTGCACATTTTCTAACAGCAAAATGTGTTGTTTGTTTTGCTTATTATTATAACCCCATTTCGAGACTTCAGATGTTGTGGATTAATTTTGAAGGTCTGGTTAATTGGCTCACTGTATTGAATTAAAGCCTTAATAGGCAAAGACAGCTGAGACAGTTCCTAAGAATAAAGCAAATTACAAGAAGCAGCTATTTAATTGCTTCCTTTTGCGATACAATCCATTTCATCAACATCGCCCAAGAGCAAAAAACACCAGATCACCTCGGAATATCCGTGTACAGTCTTCCTGAAACCTAGACGGATCTGTAATCTGCCCATGCCGACATCTTCAACCAAACTAAGATGGTTTCATTTCATTTCATTTTCATTTTTCATCATTTAGCAGACGCTTTTATCCAAAGCGACTTACAAGGGGAGCAATTAGGGGTTAGGTGTCTTGCTCAAGGGCACTTTAGTCATGGTATCAAAGGTGGAGAGAGTGTTGTTTATTCACAATCCCCACCTTCAATTCCTGCTGGCGTGGGAATCGAACCGGCCACCTTCAGATTACAAGCCCGACTCCCAAACCACTAGGCCACGACTACCCCATAGGCCGTGTAGGTCTTTGCTGGTTTACTCTGGTCTACCAGAATGACCAGTGTAGAAGTAAAAACCCTCAAAACCAGCAAACCAGACCAAACTAACCAGTTGAGGAGGCCTGCAAACAAACAAGGCCCATATTCTCGCACACACACACAAATGCTCACATCAAATTCTTTACCTTCAAACCTGCTAAATCCCAGCGTCAGCCCATTCAGAATTCAGAAAATGACACGTTTCAGCAAATGATAAATTCATTTCTAGCCCTGCGTTAGTTCTACTACTAGATATATTGATAGAAATGAGAAAGAAAAACCAGCCATGACCAGCTGTTCCGCTGAGCTTTAGATGTTGTTACGGAAAGGCCGAAGCTGATCGGTTGGTTCTTGTCACATGACCTGCGGTGCACTTGCGGCCTTCTGAAAACTTGAGAATTTTTTATCCCGCTGCGCCTGGAAAACGCAAACTTGAACGCGCAAAAGACGTGACCCTTGCTTTTATAATAAGCTTCCTTAGGAAAACTTGCTCTTATGAGTTTGGTGAATGGGCATTAAGCTAAAACTTCAAGTGGGAAGATAAAATTCTTTGAATACGGCCTCAGGATCACTCTGGATAAAGTTGTCTGACAAATGCATGAATATAAAATCTAAATCACTTTAAGTGCAGATGGTTATCGGAGCATTTTCTTGCTCGAGTGCATGAAACGGCAAGTATAGGCACCAGACCGGAAATTAGTGTAGACGAGGCTCGCTAATACTTTAAAGGGAATAAAGTTCCAGCTGTATGATACATCATTACAGTAATATTTTGCTGTGTGGTGAACAAGCTACAGCAAAGTACACCAACACACATAACATTTGCACTGTTGTCACATTCACTCGTTTTAATTTTCCTCAACAAATACTGACATTATTTCTTTGCCACTGATAGCTGCACAATAAAACTGAAGCTGCAAGCACTCTTCTAGTCCACTTTTTGATAAAACGACAGCACAGAAGAAGTGTTTTTTTCATTTTATCTACTCATTATTTTGAAACCCTGAGAAAATAAAGCGGAATTAATTATACACGGCGACAATTTTAACACTCACCCTTGTGAGAAACTGCCAAAGCCTACCTATTTGCCAGACAAACGAAGGCTCTATATGACTGAATGGACAGCCATTCATCTCAAAGAAAAGCCAAGAGTTTACCAAGGACACAGGTGTTTTATTTTTTTCCCCTGAAAAGGACGAGGCGCTGTCGGATGTTAAATAATTTTCATCTATGCTCTTGCCTTCCAAGGTTAATCGTGGAGCTAAGTCCGTCCACCGTTGAGCCGACCCCATCAAGTTATTCTGCCCCGTGTTCGTGCGCGCCTTCCTGTTGTGATCTTATCTGAAAACGGCTCTATGCAGATGCACATATTGTGCCCCCCCCCCCCCCCCCCCTCCAGAATCTCCACAAACAAACAAACACAGTCTGGATTGAGGGACAAATGCCTAATATAGCTTTTCACCAGCTTAAAAAACATGCGAGCGAAAGCAAAATGTATTCTTGTAAAACTAAAAAAAGCCTTTATTCCTATTCAGTATGTTAATGTATTCCTGAAATCACATTGTTCTCGGCTATGCTCAGATTCCCAGTAATTTCTCTAAGGAGCTTCATGGCTTGTGAGCAGTGATGTTCGATTGGGCCCATCGCCTATTCACCGTTCCATTTGTTTGAGCACCATTATATGTAGACAAAACCAAATAAAAGCCCTCCAAGATAATATATCCACGTCTTTTCATTTTGAATATGTATATTATGCATATTAAAATTCAGGCATGGCTTGCTGTAGGGTACTTTTGAACATTACAGGCTCATAGGCTCGCTCTTTAACCTGGATACTCAAGATATATATATATATTGAAGCAATGGTTCAACAAAAAAAGGAAAAAAAAATAGCAAAAAGAAATAAAAGTGCTGTCATTTATTCACCCTCATGTCATTCTAAAGTCATATGCGGTTATTTGTTTACAAGAATCTTCACAAGTTGTTTTCCACACAACAACATTCATCACTAATCATCTGTAAAGCTCCAGAAACAATGGGAGACTGTCATAAAACAATTTTTATGGCACATACGACTTAAAGGGGACCTATTATGTCCTTTTTCAAGCCGTAATATAAGTCTGACCAGAATGTGTCTGAACTTTGAGCTCAAAATACCCCACAGGGTTTTACACCATTTCTTATACCATGCTGTAAATGCCCATTTTTGAGTGGAGTGAAAAACATGCTGTTGTTGTGCTTGTATCTTTAAATGCAAATGAGCTGCTGCTCCCCGCCCCACTTTCCAGAAGAGGGCGGAGCCTGTACAACTCATGACTCGGATACTCTGCCAAAACATTAAAAAACATCTGTTTGGTTTTAATTTTCTCTATCGCGGTCACATTGCAGTTCTTCGTCCTCATGAAAGTTTATTATCTGCGTGTGTTTTAACAGTTTAAACTTCTGATAGATGGTTTTCTGAGAGCTCACATATCCAAAGCTGTTTGTCAGACAGTGCATCCTTTGGGTATTAAACTGAGTTCACTTTCATGTCTTATTGCACTTAAACTGTCAAATACACACAAAATATTGAAAAAAAAAAAACAAGTTCAAATAAACACAGTCGGTTATGTCTGAGAACGTAAATGGCAGTTTATTAGATCTGTGTATTAAAACGACAGCAGCGTAATATAAGCTGTTAATATGAACCAAACAACAAAATCACTCTTGATTGAATAACTTTAGTAGCTTTACATTTCTTACTTGAATGCTGTTGTTAAATGCTCTGACGAGGAGATAAACATGACTGACATCTTACTGAGGGCGGGGTCTATGCTAATAGGGCAGATTCTGTTGTGGGCGGGGCCTATGCAATGTGATGTCACATTGCTAGAATCGGCTGCTTATGATCTACAGGGATTAAACCATTTTCCGAGGTTGTGTACACAAACTACCGACACACACTTGACAAAGACTACTAGCCGAAACGTTGGTGGTAAATAAATAGCCGATGCTTAAGTGAGTGTGCAGTTGTTCTCCAACAATAGTTGCACCTCTATAGGCGTGCGTTCGCGTTCCCTCACTTACACACATTTATGTTCAAACACCATGCAAAAGTGAATTTTGGTCTTAAAGAGAACTACAATAGCTTTGTGTGACAGATGAAATTTCAATTCATTGAAAATCTTCCCTTCATTCTTTTGTACAAAGCTGCAGTGTGACTTGGAATATCATGCATGAGTCAGTATGTGCCAATTTTGCTTTAAAGGCTTTTTTTTTTTTTTTTTTTGGTCCTTTTTGACAGACAATGAACCATTGTTGTACAGCAAAACCGCTGCGTGAAGTTCTCTTTCTGTGTTCTATGGTGGTTGTGAATGACATGAGAGAGAGTTAATGATGACAGAACATTCATTTTTGGGGTGAAAATCCCTTTAACAAAACCATCCCTACAAAATTGATCACGTTCTTCGTTGCTGTTTTTTTTGCATGTGGTAAATCGTATGCGAGATCACAGCATCTGCAGCACACACACAATTGCTCTTTCATCAGTCTTGGATGATGAAACGTTTTATCATTTCTCTTCATAGGAAACAATGAGGAAAATAGCAAGAGCTCACAGGCATCGGCTGCTGTTGACTGTGCATGTTTGATTGTTTCTTCTCAAGGACGGACAGAAAGCCTTGCTGCTATAAATATGCAATGCTTCCTTAGGCTGGAGAGAGAGAGAGAGAGAGAGAGAGCGAGAGAGAGAGAGAGAGCTTTTTGATATTCATGGACATTCAAGTCCTCTTGAAGGATATGCATCTGTGCAGGAATCAAAATGATCCACTCAACGAGGGAAAATTATACCCCTCACATGCCATTTGGCTTCCTCAAATTACTGAGAGAAACATACCTCCACTCAGGCTAAAAGGCTGGGAAGGGACGTATAATTGTGGAAGTAGAGGCCTTCCAGACAAGTGTTTATCTCAGTATTTGTCAAACAGTTGGTAATTTTAGGCCAAATCTTGAAATTTAGGGGTCAGAATGTGGAGCATCTTTAAAAACCCCTTGAAATCATTTGATGAGAGCAGTTTTCTGTTGTTCATTGACATATTTCATACTGAAGGGCTCGTTTCTTCCATATGAAACCTTCAGTTCCGGCACAGCCGTGAACCATCATTTGTTATTTGATAATCTGATGCAAGGGGAGGCGCTCTCATACTGGGAGCCAGCCATTGGACACGAATCAATCTAGTGCAGAATTAGTGCAGTTTTCTGGCAAAAGACTGCAAATTTATCCACTAAAACATGGGTTCCCAAACTTTTTTCTCAACTGAACCTCTTGTAAATAAAATATTTAACTCTATTCATAAAAATAAGACGCAAGATAATTACTGTTTAAAGATCCCCAAAGGGGCGAATCAAATGGGAGGAGCAAATATATTTCAATGCTTTTGCGACTGCTTGAAAATATTACATTGTTTTACAGAGAAGGGAATATCTGCGGCATATGTAGGCAAACATAAAAGTGTTGATTATTGTTGTAATGAACCAGCCCATAAATGTGACATTGAACAAAAATCTGTGATTGGTCAATTTACATGTCAGAGACATATTTATGTACATATTCACACATATATTACAGTGTGTATATATACATATATAGAGGCGGTTATGTCTACAAACGTTATCAGCAGGGAAAGAAATCACACGTCTATATCAGATTTGTGTATTAAAGTGACAGTTCATTTATAGCATCAAATAAACATGAATGAACATCTGAAGGAACGTTGTTTCAAGCGCGGAAAGACGTGAGGACACACAATTTTTCAAGTTCAAGTTCACCAACGCTAATCCGTTACAAAATGGTGGATTCGGGTTATGATTGGTCAGATCGCCTGTCAATCAAACTGCATGCGAAGAGTCAATGGACTGTGTCTGCAACCATACTTAGATGCATTTATGTATCTTCAGCAGATGATTTTGCTGAACAACACAACAAGACGAAGGCGTCAGCTAACATGACATGAAAAAAAAAGACCATTGTAACTTGTAATTTTGAGTTAATACATAAACACAAACGAACACATTCTCACCTTTGAAAGTTATTCCCATTACATTGGGAACTTAAATCTTGGAGGTTTCACAATGTTGATTCTTAGGCTTCTAAAAAAAAATGTTGTTATTTTTATTTGGTACTGTCCTGAACAAGACAAAATGACTGAATTTATTTAAAAAAAAACAATTTCCCAACTGTGAACTGAACTGTCCTGTCATGACCTGATGATCCACGACTGTTTTCATGTTTTGTGAGTCATTTTATAATTCACTCGTCACTGCAACTTTTTCTCACAATTTGTTTTTCTCTCACAATTGTGAGTTTGCATTTCACAATTATGACTTCTTTTTCTCAGAATATCAAGATTTAAACTCACAATTGCAAGTTATAAAGTCAGAAATGGGAGATATAAACTTGCAATACTGACTTTTTTTCTTGCAATTGTGAATTTAGCATGTGAGTTTATATCTCATAATTCTGACTTTTTTCAATATTGTGAGTTTATATCTCATAATTTTGACATTTCTCAATGTTGTTATTTTATCATAATTCTGACTTTTCTCAATATTGCGAGTTTATATCTCATAATTCTGACTTTATGACTCACAAGTGCAACGTTATATCACGCAATTCTGAGGGAAAAAGTCAGAATTGTGAGATAAAACCTCGCAATGACCTTTTTTGAGTTTGTTCCACACTTATTAGTGTTCTAAAGTATTTAGATTAAGTTACTAAACTTGAGTAATGTAACGAAATACGTTACAATTTACTGTTTAAAGCATGTATTTTGTAATCTGTCGTGAAATACATTTTAAAAGTAACCCACCCTGCCCTGCGTGTCTGTCACAGTGGCATCTACTGTACATATTCATATCTATGGGTCAAGTGGGCTGTCCTTGGCCTATGCAAGACTAGCTCATAGACGGCTTCAAAACGAACAGAAATGGACTAATATCCATAAACCCCAGATGCGGATTTCATGGGGTCTTTAAATGGCAGTAATTAGAGAACTGGTAAACCTGAAGTTCTTAAACCTGAATACAAAAACTTGAAAAGATATTTTTTTTAGTGAAAAAGAAAACAGATGGCGAAAGAAAGAAAAAAGGATAGACGGAGAGAGAACGTCTGGCTTTGATTCAAGTTCGTAGTGCGGCCCAAACCATATATCAAGACAAGTAATTACATTATCTTGGTAAATGTTGCTTTTTTTTATTTTTTATTTGGCACCAAAAATAATTTATTCATGCCGATTTTCTTCCCTATTCTTCTTTTAGAAAAATTTGCTAAAATGATCCATGAGCTTTCGTCGGTGTAATCTTCTTAATGTTTCCTTTTCTCTGTCTTTTTTTCAAGTTCGAGAAACCATCTCCATTAAATTCCACTGACATTTCGGACATCAATCATCGGCAGCAGGGACTTGTTTACCATCAGTGTGAATGAATGGCCGGGTTTCAGAGAGATGAACATTGTCTAGACCAAAGCGGGGCACTGAGAAAAGAGGAAAGAAAAAAAAAAGGAGGCCAAATGAACACATCTGTTCATTCAGAGCTCATTGTGTCCAATTATTCAGCCGCTGCAGTTCCTTAGAAATATGTGCAGAAAAGAACCAAATCTTTTTTTCCATGCATTTTGCTCTTTTTTTCTTAGATTAATTATTATTTGCTCACTTCCTTTCTCTCAAATCCTCAGCCTATAGGGAGGATTAATTAGGATTGTGTTGTTTCATAATGTTACAGCATTGTCAACACAAAATCCATGTGTGGTTCGACACAAGAATCATCAATCTACCGGCTCACCTGTCTAAACCCAATGTAATCAATTACAAAACCAGCTGTGAAAATCAGTTTACCAAGCCATTGACGGCAGATTTCTCACCAAATATCACTTAATACTGGATCTCCATGCAAACCTGACGAAAGAGTCATTCTCTCATGGATTGTGAAGAGGTTTATAGTTCCTGTAAAGTGAGAGCAAAGCAAACAGCGAACAGACCGACAAATGACTGCTTTTTAATGGGATTTCATCAATGATCATTTTCCCCTGACAGCATAATGCCAAAACAATTTCCAAAGTGATGGAAAAGGTAATAGAGAACACGTTTGAGTATTAAAAAACAGATACTTCGAGTCGAACGGGAAATGTTAATCGGATGTCTTTCTTTTTACAAGCCTCGCCCACCGTGTTTCTTTCCCTCCTGCGCCGTTCTTATTTCTCTAACTCAATTCGCAATGAGGAAATCGAATTAAAAGCCATTCAGCCTGTCAAAAGATGGATTTTGGCTCACGGTTTCTCTCGGAGTGCAAAATAACAAAATAAAACAAATGTTTTGATGGATGATTCAGACATACCGGTGATTTGGAGGGCAGGGAATTGTGGGTAGCATTATACATGCACACCGTTCGGGGATTATTACTTTATTTTCCTGCTGCGCTGCAGATGCAGACTACAAGACATCTGTGGGACTTAATTTCACTCACATCATAAAATCCGATTTTAATGCAACATGGGATTAAAACAGCTCATCAATTCACTTCTCATTCCTCGAGAACCGTGGCAGATACGGCCAGAGGGCAAATCTAGAGCCAATTTGGGTCTTACCTGCACGATCAGCACGTTATGAAGAGCGCATGAAACTCCTGTTTGCGATTAAATTACACACACACACACACACACACATATATATATTAAGATCACCTTTTGAACATGTTTGATCATCAAACTTTATCATAAGCATAAATATCTATGTATTAATGTATGCATGCCCATATTTACACACAAATGTCTAACAAAAGTTCGATATTTTTCTATGGTTTAGGTCTCTTATGCTCATCAAAGCTGCATCGATTTAATATAGAAAATTCAGTAAAAACTTATTATAATATTATGAAATATTACCATCATTTATCTATTTTAAAATGTAAATTATTTCTGAGAATTTTTAGCAACCATTACTCCAATCTTCAGTGCCGCATTCTTTCAGAAATCATTTTATTGTTGCTATTATCTTCTTAACTTGAGGAAACAATTGTAATTTTTTTTTATAAATAAAATTATACTGACCACAAACTTTTGAACAGTGGATATATATATATATATATATATATATATATATATATATATATATACACACACACACACACACACACACACACACACTGTGTAAAAAGTTATATAACACATTAAGTATTTGTTTTTATATTTTTGTACTCTTTATACATATATTATTTAGTATATACTGTGTGGTGTGTTAAACGGGTGGGTTGGCAAGCATTTTTGTCCTCACTCTTGCCCTCCAACAGAAATGAATCACCTTAGAAAAGGTGTCTCAAAATCAAATTCTCATATTTGATTCATATGAAAAACAAGAGCGAAACAGAGGGAAAACATTCAAAGTGCATTAAGAAACAAAGATGCGTTTGCATCCATCCTCCGTTCTTATGCATACCAATGGTAAACAAATGAAAGCGAAAGATAGCGTTATTCCATTTTCTTTATTGTGCGAGATGATTTTTAGATGGAGGTCTGATAAGAAGGTTGTGCCGCCTCTCGTCTGAAAACAAAGCCAGTCAACATCTGAATGGATGAGCGCCGATGGGCACTCGAGCAGCGCGTAATAGGACGAATATAAATTATTTGGCTTTGCTTATAACATTATTATTTTGTCTCATTGCAATCTGGTTGTTATGTGAGGAGTCTGAAAAGAAGAAAAGAACAAGAGCAAACACTTGTGCGGGGTGATCAGCATCAAAATAATACAGAAATACAATTGCAATAAAAATGTGTTTCGGGTTCTGAGAACAAGCTTGTAATGATTTTGGTGAAAAGATGTCTCAAGGCGCAGGACATTGTGCCTGTGATAGCCTCACACACTCCCCTGGCCACTTCCCAACCTTTGCAATTTCCAAAGGCAACTTCGTGTAATATATTGCTGAAAATCGACAAGTTGAATCTGCAGCGCACAACCCAAATATCTCACGGTGACATACAGAGATGCGGCCCTGAGGCCATATGGACTCTTTAATAAGGCTAGTGGGTGCAGTCGAGTTCCCAAAGGTGTTGAGCTGTTTGGCAGCTTTCTCAATTTGTCAGTGACCGGCCTTGCCACCCATCTCAACGCACGGGGAGGGAAGGATTTAATGAACCCGGATCAGAATCCTCTTAACAATTCTGGTCCCATTTGTCAAAACATTAGCCATCATGAACTAACAATGAGCATTTATTAATGTTCGTAAATACACTATTGTTGAGAAGTACGTTTTTTTTTTTTTAAAGAAATTAATACTTTTATTCAGCAAGGATGCATTCAATTGATCAAAAAAGACAGGGAAGACATTTACAAGGTTTCCAAAAATATTTCCAAAAGATTACAAAATAAAAAGTTATTTTATTTGAAAGAAAGAGGAGAACAGCAAGGAGAAGAAGGGGAAGGAGGAGGAACAGGAGAAGGAGAGGTAGAACAAGAAGAAGAATGGGAAGGAGGAGGAGGAGGAGAACAAGGAGGAGGAAGAGAAAGTAGAAGAACAAGAAGAAGGGAAAGAAAGGAGGAGGAGGTGAAGGAGGAGAAAGAGCAGGAGGAAAAGGAGAAGAAGGAGGATGATAAATAGAACTAGACGAATGGGAAGAAGGAGGAGGAGTTGTAGAACAAGGAGGAGGAGGAAAAGGAGAAGAGGAAAGTGAGAAGAAGAAGGAGGATGAGAAGTAGAACAAGACAAATGGGAAGGAGAAGAAGGAGCAGGAGAAGGGAAAGTAGAACAAGAAGAAGAATGGGAAGGAGGAGGAGGAGGAGGAGGAGAGGAGGAGGAGGAAGAGAAAGTAGAAGAACAAGAAGAAGGGAAAGAAAGGAGGAGGAGGCGAAGGAGGAAAGTGAGAAGAAGAAGGAGGATGAGAAGTAGAACAAGACAAATGGGAGGGAGGAGGAGGAGGAAGAGGAGGAGTTGTAGAACAAGAAGGAGGAGGAGGAAAAGGAGAAGAGGAAAGTGAGAAGAAGAAGGAGGATGAGAAGTAGAACAAGACAAATGGGAAGGAGAAGAAGGAGCAGGAGAAGGGAAAGTAGAACAAGAAGAAGAATGGGAAGGAGGAGGAGGAGGAGGAGAACAAGGAGGAGGAAGAGAAAGTAGAAGAACAAGAAGAAGGGAAAGAAAGGAGGAGGAGGCGAAGGAGGAAAGTGAGAAGAAGAAGGAGGATGAGAAGTAGAACAAGACAAATGGGAGGGAGGAGGAGGAGGAAGAGGAGGAGTTGTAGAACAAGAAGGAGGAGGAGGAAAAGGAGAAGAGGAAAGTGAGAAGAAGAAGGAGGATGAGAAGTAGAACAAGACAAATGGGAAGGAGAAGAAGGAGCAGGAGAAGGGAAAGTAGAACAAGAAGAAGAATGGGAAGGAGGAGGATGATGATAACAAGGAGGAGGTGGAGGAAGAGAAAGTAGAAGAACAAGAAGAAGGGAAAGAAAGGAGGAGGAGGCGAAGGAGGAGAAAGAGCAGGAGGAAAAGGAGAAGAAGGAGGATGATAAATAGAACTAGACGAATGGGAAGAAGGAGGAAAAGGAGAAGAGGAAAGTGAGAAGAAGAAGGAGGATGAGAAGTAGAACAAGACAAATGGGAAGGAGAAGAAGGAGCAGGAGAAGGGAAAGTAGAACAAGAAGAAGAATGGGAAGGAGGAGGATGATGATAACAAGGAGGAGGTGGAGGAAGAGAAAGTAGAAGAACAAGAAGAAGGGAAAGAAAGGAGGAGGAGGCGAAGGAGGAGAAAGAGCAGGAGGAAAAGGAGAAGAAGGAGGATGATAAATAGAACTAGACGAATGGGAAGAAGGAGGAAAAGGAGAGGAAAGTGAAAGTGAGAAGAAGAAGGAGGATGAGAAGTAGAGCAAGACAAATGGGAGGGAGGAGGAGGAGGAGGAGGAGGAGGAGGAGGAGAAGGAGATAAAGAATGTTAAGCACCAAATCAGCATATTAGAATGATTAAACAAATACTGTTTTTGATCAAATAAATGCAGCCTTACTCAAATATATTCTCACCGACACCAAACGTTGGAACTGTTTTGTATGATTTATTGTTGGTTCATGTTAACTAATGTAATTAACAAGTGTAAAGATTTTAGAATTTAAAGATTTATTTGGAAAACAAAACAATATCTTGGTTACATTTCAATAAATGTAAAACAAGAAGAATAGGGGTATTAATTCATTTACTTCTTTTGTTTTTACAAAATAGCCTGCCATCACAATGTGTATTACACAATGTCATAATCACTCAGCGACTACACAAGCCTCAGGCATAATTAAATCAAATGAATGACTTGTTTTTCAACTTCAAATGATTAAAAAGTGATTGAATAAAAAGAACCAGCTCATAAGAGTCATTTACCCTGGACTCTGACTTCACTGGCCTGTTTATGATTGACAAAAACAATAACAATTTTAAATAAAGGAACTGGTTATGAATCCTAGTACTACTACACCAACAGAGCACGTTTCTTTAGACGACAGCATCTTTACACTGCCGAGTTAAGGCTGCTCTGTGCCTGCTCAAAAGTCTGTGTGATGACGTAACAAAAACCAGACAAACTTGTGTCTGCTCTGAACCACGGCAGCCTCTAATATCGAATTATAGTCACAATTGCTGTGTAAATGCATTTATGCCACCTCTGAGCAGCACTGAACGGTTTATAAAGACACCTAAATATGGAAATCCATTTTGACTTTTATTCATTCCCAGGATATGAATTCTTGATATCAACAAATCAATTTTCACTAGTTAAAATGCTAATTGTTGATATCAGGAATTACATTTCCATTAGTAACAGTGTTAATTCCTGATTTCAACAATTCTATTCTTGATATCAATAATTCAATTCTAGATATCAAGAATTACATTTCCACTAGTATAAACTCACCATAGGCTGCCATTCAAATTCAATTGTTGATATCAAGAATTCATTTCTTACTAGTTGAAATTCCAGTTTCACATTTCAGAAATACAATTCTTACTAGTAAAAATCATCATTTTTGAAATCAGGAATTCAGTTGTTACTATTTGAAATGTCTATTCTTGATATCAACAATTGAATTGCTACTAGTAAAAATGTTCGTTTCTGACATCTGAAAATGAATTCATGATATCAATATAATTTCTGATATCTAAAACGGCTTTCTTACTAGTAACAATCACATTCATGATGTCAAAAATGAACATTTTTACCAGTAGCAATTCAATTGTTGATATCAAGAATTATATTTTCAAAAAGTGAAATCTCTCCATAGGCTGCCATTCAAATTCAATTGTTGATATCAAGAATTCATTTCTTACTAGTTGAAATTCCAGTTTCACATTTCAGAAATACAATTCTTACCAGTAATAATCATCATTTTTTAAATCAACAATTACATTGTTACTAGTGCAAATGTCTATTCTTGATTTCAACAATTGAAATTTATACTAGTAAAAATGCTAATTTCTGATATCATGAATGTGATTGTTACTAGTAAGAAACCCGTTTTAGATATCAGAAATTATAGTGATATCAGGAATTCATTTTCAGAGGTCAGGAATGAACATTTTTACTAGTAGAAATTCAATTGTTGATATCAAGAATAGACATTTGCACTAGTGACAATGTAATAGTTGATATCAGAAATTTGCATTTTACTAGTAAGAATTTATTCCTGAAATGTGAAACTGGAATTTCAACTAGCAATAAATTAATTCTTGATATCAACAATTGAATTTGAATGGCAGCCTATGGCGAGATTTCAGTAGTAAAAACACAATTCTTGATATCAAAAATGATAGTTTATACTAGTGGAAATTGAATTGTTGATATCAAGCATTGTTACTAGTGGAAATCTATTTCCTGATATCAGGAATTAACATTTTAAGAAGTGAAAATGTAATTGTTGATATCACAAGTCCTGAAAATGAATAGAAGTCAAAACGGCTCGCCATACCTAAACGCCCTTTCAGAAGAGCTCCGGTGCCACCCTTGCTGAGTACATTTGGCACTAGAGAGGTAGACGTGACATGCAACAGGTACGCATGCGTATGTGTGCGTCGGCAGTTGCTAATGTGGTTAGGGGTTGAGGGAACTCAAATGCAAGCTGGCCCCCGTCTCTCTGTACTGTCTGCCTGTCAGGAATGTTGACACTTTAATCACCTGTCGTCCATGCAGCTGGTTTGGTCCACGTCAAGGAGAAAGACAGGCTGACAAGAGCGTGGTGGACGCCGAGAGCGGGGTTTTGGGAAGCTTCTCTGCGTCTGTGACAAAATGACGGAACGCACGTTGACATCCAGGACAGGGCCTTCATGTCACTTGTCAAGCCACTCTCATCTCTCCTTCCTTTGGTCTTGCACATGACCTTGATACATTCAGAGGCTCCTAAAAGCTCCCACAAACATCACAGCACGAATAAAAGCGTTTCTTGTGAAGAAGATGCGACACGTGGCGATAGGCTGTAATCATTGATTCACGCTTGAGCGCTGTCATTTCAGAGAGATGACAGCCATTTCCGCGCTCGTATTCCAACCCAGGTGCATTTTATAGTCGTGCATGGAACTGAAATGATGGGGGAGATGGATTCTGACACCACTGCCTGCAGGCTACAATGCTCAAATCAACCTCGCCAGAACCCCTCTGCTCTGAGATGAACCCTCAAGCTTTTGGAGGCAATGAAAAATGACAAAAATCACACTTCACGTTTAAAGCGCGCTCATTCCAGTTATCAGCGCTATATCTAAAACTTGCCTTCAGCGACACGTTCGGTAGTTGTCTGTGCAAGCATTAAAGGGTTAGTTCACCCAAAAATGACATATGTCATAATTTACTGCACCCTCATGTTGTTCAAACCCGGAACACACCAAGCGTTTTCTCAGTGTGTTCCGCACTGTCGGCTAACGTTGGTCCTCATTGCCCTTTTTTCGCCCGATTCGACTCTTTGAATCGCCGTCGGGCCGTCGGTGAGAGAGAGAACTCTGATTGGCTGTTCAGTATAGCAAACGAGTCAGTCCACAAGAACATACGCAGAAGTTATGAAAGCAAGCAAAGAAGTCGTGATGGCACAGATAGAAGCTTGTTCGAATTGTATCTCAACTGAGAACTCGAATGGACGAATATTTTTGATATTCAACATTTAGCAGACGCTTTTATCCAAAGCAACTTACAAGGGGAGCAATTAGGGGTTAGTAGGTGTCTTGCTCAAGGGCACTTTAGTCATGGTATCGAAGGTGGAGAGAGTGCTGTTTATTCACAATCCCCACTTTCAATTCCTGCCAGCATGGGAATCGAACCAGCAACCTTCAGGTTAAAAGCCCGACTCCCTCACCATTAGGCCACGACTATTCAAAACGGAAAGCAAGCGCTGCTTTGTTTATGGTTTGTATACATGCATTCTTAGTCTTAGTTATAGACAAATATCTCCTTTACGCGCAGGCGCGGAACGCGAGTGTAGTTGACAGTCGGCTGAAGTTCTTTCGGTGTGTTCAAGCACTTATTTTTTCCCAACGCAGCCGACAACTTCGTCTGCTTTCATTGCCGCCGGTTTTTTCACGTTGGGTTGGCGTGTCCCAGTCGTAAGACTTTCGTTCATCTTCAGAACCCAAATGAAGATATTTTTGATGAAATCTGAGAGTTGACAGCTACATGACTACCAAAAAGTTCATAAAGAGATTGTGAAACTAGTCCTTATGAATTTATCCGAAGAGACATCATCGCTTTATTTGATGAACAGATTGAATTTAGGCTTTCGTTCACATATAAACATATAAACTGAATGCTCAAACGTGATGCTTAACACACGAGAATGAACCTCATTGGTTCTCACGGGTCAAGCAAACATGCTTGAGCTTCCGTTTACCACAAACTAGGTGTGAGTTGATGAATGTTAGCGTAAATTAAATCTGTTCATCGTGTCAAGCGATCAAGTCTCTTCAGAAAGTTTGGACTAAACCGCTCAATTGAACCTTTAGTTACTGTTTCTATGACCTCATGTTCTCACGCAGTGAAAAATACATCCCGGAGCAAAGAGGACACTGACAACACGTCGACAGACATATGAAACAGTTTCATATTTAATATATCGTAAATTTTTAAAGAAGTTTAAACACTAAATAGCGTCTAGTGTCTCTTTAATTTGTGGTGACAGATCGCTGTAGCTCCGTTCATCACTTCATACTAGTTCATTTATAGCATCAAATAAACATGAATGAACATCAGAAGGAATGTTGTTTCAAGCGCGGAAAGACGTGAGGACACACAATTTATCAAGTTCAAGTTCTCCAACATTAATCTACTAACTTCCCTGACTGCTTTGTCAGAAAAAATGGCGGATTCTGGGTTATGATTGGTCAGATCGCCTGGCAATCAAACTGTTTGCGAAGCGTCAGTTCATTTGGATTAGTTTCACAATCTCGTCAAAGTACTGCAGCTATCAACATTGGGACAGAAAACTCTAAGATTTCATCAAAAACATCTTCATTTGTGTTCCGAAGAAGAACGAAAGTCTTACGGGTGTGGAACGACAAGAGAGTGAGTAAATGATGACAGAATTTTCATTTTTGGGTGAACTAACCCTTTAAGAGAGGCCACTGAAAAAAACCCGTGCAATTTAGCGTTCAAACATAATAAAACGGGCAGAGATGATTCCAGGTGGATCCATGCCTTCAGGTGAAGCTCCTGACCCACCGTGTGACCTTCACCAAATTGGCCTTGATCTAATTTAAGTCAATTTGCTCCAGCTATAAGGACTAATGCTGCCACAGACACTGGCTCGTAACACAGGGCTATTTAGTTATTTCCCTCCTGTCCCGCCTTTAAAGAGATAAAAAGAATTCAATTTGCGCGTGGCCCTGGCGGCTATCCCCGACTGTGTTTGCAAAGTTAATGCAGGAAGCGCTCTCCCCGGGGTCAGCGAGAGGAATATGGCACTCGCTGGAAAAACAGAGTGGGAACAATGGCTTTGAAGATGGCCGCAGAGCTCTGGGGACTAAAGCAAATGGAAAAATAAAATTAAACTATAACATCCTTTCTTCCATGCTCTTCGTCCAGCAGCCCAGTCTCTGTCATCTCTTTTTTTTTTCCCCTCAAGAAGCATGCCAACAATCTTTCCTCAAGAAACATTTCAAGTCCATAAATGAATAAATATAGGGCGAAATTTGTCAGTCAGGAAGCTGTGTGCATCCTTTATCTACGGATCTGTGCGGAGTCTGCAATGTGGCAATATACAACTGCACAAGGAAAATGAAAAGCATTGTTGTTTTAAAAACGGCTGCATGAAACAACATTTACTGAGCAAAATTTATTCTGTCAAAGCAAATGTATATCCAAAAATTGCTTAGATAAAACTAAATATTACTAATGAAATATATATATAAATATATATAAATATTTATATATAAATATATATATATATTTTTTTTTAAATTTAAGAGAGAACTTTTTCAAAGAATCTGAAGGACCATTGCAGAAAGAAACCGAACACTCCAAGAAAATAAATCAAGATTTTTTTTTTTTCATCCTAAAAGGCATAAAGCTACTTCGGCCACAAAAAGTTTGAGAAACTTCTAGAAAGGACTCACTCTAAAAAGTAATTCAGGGGACCTGTTACCACAACTTTAATTCATGGTTGCAAGTTAAAAATTCAAAATGTACTAGTTTAAGTAAACCTTTATATTGTTGAGTTGTGTTGACGTAATAATTTTGATTACATTAACTCAATATAGTGTGCAATTTAAACTCAAATTTCTGTGTAAATTGATTTCTTTGAAAATTAAGTTGTAGTAACAAGCATGACTAAGCTAATGCCAGTGATATCTTACTCGTAACTCATTTATCATGTGAATTTAATTTAGCATGTGCTAAGATAGCTGTGTATTTTAACTAAAATACATAAGGTTAATTGGTTCCAGGGTTATAACTCAAGTAGTTAGCACAACTTAATTTTTTGAGTAATCAACTTAAATGTGTGTTCATGCCACAAAGTTTCTTTATCTTAACTGAAGTTTGTTGGTGGAACATAATTTCATTAGTTGTCATAACTAAAAAAAACAAACAGCTGCTTTATTTTTGAGCCAACACATTATTTTTTTATAGAGTTAAATGACGTTTTATCAAAACAATAGAATCTTTTAGAAACCTTTTTATTTCTTTCTACCGCTGTAAAAAGTATTTTAAAGTATTTCATTTTTTTACAGCAAAACAGTACAAATGAACTAACAATGAACACTCTACCGTAATTTATATTTTTAATCAAAAATGCGAAAATATTGTGAAATATGACTGTTTAAAATAACTGTTCTCCAAACTTTGAAATGGTAGTGTGTATTAAAAACCAATTTTGCTTAAATAATATATATATATATATATATATATTATATATATATATATATATATATATATAATAATTTCTTTTTTTTTGGGGGGGGGTGCTTTTTTTACTTTCCCGTGTCTAGCTAGAAAGTCAGCTATTGGCAGAACTATTGATTGCAACACGTTTCGATAGTCAATCCTTCACCTTTTTCAGTGTGAGACTCTTTCTGGTCCCACCTGCCGCCGTCGCTGAGGAGGGAGGGATGCGGTTTTATTGATGTACTGATTGTAGAATTTGTCATCTCTAGATTGCTCTCAGCATCTATCAGTCTAAGAGCCTGAACCCTGTGATGTGACTAATCGCAGAGGGGTGCTCAACATTAGCAAATGGCCCTCATTCTTAAATTAACAGTCGCCAACCTCCTGCTAAGAGCCTACAGTATCACCGATCGTGCTTCAAGGCTCCGTGTCCACACAGACGCAGGAAGAACGGGAGGGAAATAAAGGGAGAGAGAGAGAGAGAGGAAACGATAGAGAGCGATAGAGTGAGTGATAACAAGCTATTTATCTGAAAGCTGTCTCCTGCCTTCACCTCAGTTTAAAGTAAACAGGTTTCCATTAATGGCTCCGTCACACAAATGCACTGAGAGAACATTGTTGGGAAAATGATGGCTATCACAATAATCACCATCCAATCCACACAGGCTTTTAGCGTTCAAAAACTCACACTGCAAATTGACTATTACTAAATTTCTGTGAAATGATCCACCGGATGCATGGAGAAAATGCATGATGTGAGAGAAATGACCGTCTCCATAACCGTTATGCTATCTCACATTATTACAAAAAAAAAAAAAAAAACGGATGGAAATGCAAGCTCGCAAAGTGCACTATGCTTCATTTGTACTTTATGGCTTGTTTTAAGACTTCTGATGTTAGTATGTAGTTTGTACAGCCGATTTGAAGCCTGGAGGTAAGTTCGAAGAGAAAAGAGATAAAAACCTGTGATGAAAAACCATTCCAGCTATTTACTTTGCTTTCCGTCACCAGAACATTAAGCACCCGCCTGAGTTTTTCCCCCCTCACGCTGCATTTCCAATGGAAATTGAATGACAGGCCACTGTTTATATTTCTATTTGATGCTTCAGTTAACTGCAGATTTTGATCAAGCACACTTTTGAAGCCTGAAGGATAAAAAGGTGAGCGTTTGAGGAATTGTGCATTACGATAAAGCAACTGTCCCAGTGTCACATAAAAATACCATTTAACTTGCGCATCAATGCATTCGCAATTATATGAAAAGAAATGAGGAATAAGAACGACAGTCTGACATTGCGAGTTCCATGACGCTTCAAAGGGACAAACTATTCATTTGCCGTGTTTCTTTTCCCCATAAGGCCGATCAAACGACGTTAGACTGCCGCTCGGACTCTTTCACTCTCTCAAAGTGTCATGAATAAAATAACGAACTCGTGAATGAACACTTGTTAGCGCCTTTTGCATCGCACCAGATAAGCATTTTATGTTAATGTTAAACTACTGTGCCCAAAAGCAGAGATTCTGAAGAAGAAAACCTAAACTGTGGATAGAGAAATCGGTTTTATCTCACAATTCTGACTTTTCGTCTCAGAGTTGCGTGATGTAAAGTTGCAATTGCGAGTTATAAAGTCAGAAATATGAGATATAAACTCACAATATTGAGAAAAGTCAGAATTATGTCATTTAACTCACATACTAAATTCACAATTGCAAGAAAAAAAGTCAGTATTGCAAGTTTAAATCTCGCAATTCTGAGAAAAAGAAGTCAGAATTGTGAAATGCAAACTCACAGTTGTGAGGGAAAAAAAACCAATTGTGAGAAAAAGTTGCAGTGACGAGTGAATTATAAAATGACTCACAAACAACTATCACAAAACATGAAAACAGTCGAAAACCTGAAACTATATATATATATAAATGAACACATACATTTAGCACACGTTCATCACACTCTTTGCTGTGATAGAAGCGTGTCCAAATCATTTTTTAGAGATAAAATGTTTGGTAACACATTAGTATTGGGAACACATTCACTATTAGCTATGAATTTTCCCTCAATAAACTCCTAATTACTGCTTATTAATAGTTTACATGTTTGGTAGGATTAGAATATGGCCATGTAGAATAATATGTGCTTTATAAGTACTAATAAACAGCCAATATTCAGGCTAATAAGCAACTAGTTAAAAGTGATAATTGTTTCTCAAACTGAAGTGTTACCAAATGTTTTACGGCTTATAATCAAATTCGCATTTTTTTTTTAGCAATTCACATGGAACGGAGGATAGGCCAGAGAGCAAACCGAAACCGAAAACAGTGGGAAAAGAAAAAAAATGTATGATGCTTCTACTATGTATGCATGAAAAATACATGGAACCCATTAATTGGACACCGAATGTGTCGACTGCACCATGAACTGACAGAGAAACAGACAATTGTGTTCTCTGTTTTGAATTAAACATGTCACAAAGCCACTTCAATTGCCTAAAAGCTAAAAGTTATGATGGCAATAGGGGTGATGTAAAACATCTACGCTGTTGTAATCTAAAGGTTGGCGGTTCAAAGGCCAGACAGGCGGATCCATGAATCTACCACCATGCTGCCCTTGAGCAAGCCACTTAACCTAGTTCGTTCCTCGGGGATTGTCTGTCATAAGTGTACTGTAGTTCTGGCAGAATGACAAATTTCATATACGCTATGAGTAATGGTATATATATGTACAGTGTATTCCTGGCAGAATCTGCTAAATGCATGTTATTTTTTATTTAGTATTGTCGTGAATAAGATATTTTACATACAATATGTTTAAATATAGACAAAAAAAAAAAATAGCCGAACCGTTATTTTGTTAAAATTATGAATATTTTGTAGATTTCACCAACATAAAACAATATTTAAAAAATGGTTTACACTTATAATTCCGACCTGTACAATGAAAACCAACTAAATTGTGAAACGGCAACAATGAATTAAATGTGAAATTTTAAAGCAGAAAACAACCAGAAATAGTATTCTAGTCATTTCATCTTATTCAATTATTTTATTTGAAATGTGGATGCAAGGATCAAAAATCATTCAATTATTCATAACCGAACCTGATATTACTGCTCGAAATATTCTGAAGCGCGAGGTTTTAAAATGTCATTCTTAAATCTGACTGCATAAACATTCACCTTGAAACCTTGAAATACAAGCACATTATTAGCTCCACAATCGTACAGTGGCACAAGCGATTCTGGATACAAAACATCTGCTAATTGCACCTAATCAAAGCAAATTATTGCCAGAACAGCACCAGAAATGGTTTAATATGATGTGGTTGTCTTCACAGGCTGCTTAGTGCCGTAACAAATGGTTTGATGATTTGAAAACAACTCCTAATGGGTTAAGTGGCGAGTATCTGTGCCCACCCAAAGCACGGCACTTTGTAGGTAATGAGCTGCTTCAGATGTTTTAAATGGGCATTTGACCCAGCGAGGAGAGCGAAGCGGCTCTGTTTATCTCGGCACGCGTGTGTGTCCTTTGTCTAAGTGCTGATGCGAAAGTTGATTGTGGCACGGGCCGCGTAATTAATGGTCGCGGCAGCCAAGGTCAAGGGAAGGTGTGAGCGGCGTAGGACAAATATCTTCTGGAGAGGCAGGGTCAAGCGGAGATAAACACGTTCACAGATCAGCTCCAGTCCAGTTGCACGGAGCTGCCAAAACAGATTGGGAGGAGGAGGGGGGTTGAAACACGGACCACACCATAATGATGTCCTGCTCTGTTTGCTAAGCGCTTTCCCCGACGGAGCAAAGAATCCCGGGCAGAGACAAATGAACAGCGGTCTCTATCGCTCGTGCTCCGTTCACAAGCCGCCGAGGAACGGATCTGAATTCTCGCCGGGAGGAAGCAACTGTCACTCTGCCGTAAATATTAATATTAATTAATTTCCCGTTCCTGTCAGGGCCAAAGGCTAGGATAGATTCATAGCAGGCGTAGGGTTTTCAAGTGGTCGTATGTTACGCTATCAGAGGTGGGGGGAAAAAACGATCCATATTTATAAGACAACGTTCCATCCCTTGGAGAGGAAGACATGTAGAAACAGTCGACAAATTTAAAAGCACATCATCAAAAGGTCACGGAAATCACAGGATGATGAACACAGAAAAGATGGAGACACAAAGAAAGTATATTAATGCACACTCACACCACACTCTCACAAATTCATGTGGAAACACAATCTCGGTGTCGCCGTCTCGTTCTTTTATATGCGGACGCACACGTGCATGCGCACTGACGGCCCGCAGCGTCGTTCCTGCCTCTCTGGTTAATGACTGGTTGGATTTGTGCTTTTAAAAGGATCTTGTATGCAATATTCAGCACGCTGGGCAGGTTTTATCCAGGGTACGCTTGGGCCTTCATCAAACTTTCAAAGACATTCCACATTCTTCTGCACACCTTTCGTAAAGCAATGGAAAACACACACGAGAGTCCAAATCACGACATCCACATTCCAAGAACACACTCCACAAACCTGCTTCAATCATTGACAAGTTAAATAAGTGCTCGTTCTGTTGAACACAGCGACAAAGATACATTTGATGCAGGGATGAAGGGATGTTGGATGATCCAAAAGCGATTTTCATATTAATGGTCGATATTAAGAATACTCCTATATTGTCTATAATCAGTCCCTCCAGAAAAACGCAGATTTTTTTTTGTGATTGTTGCGGGCAAGAATCCTTGATAATGCAGCACGTTTTCTTAAAGAATGCGATGGAACGTGCGGGATATTATTGCAATTTTATGCGATGAAATTGCGGGAACTTGGAAAAACTGCGCTTTGATGCAAAAGAGGAAAAAAAAGGTGATTCCCTCAACATCCTGTTCTCTCTAGACTACTACCTTCATGTCAAGAGTTATTTCTGATCACGTCAAGCTACTAAATCACAGAAGTTCTCATTCTGTTTTATTTCAGACTTTCATTAACACACGGCTCAAACCTACAAAACATTGAGTCCAACAAGTTCTGTCACTTTACAAAAGGAATATTCAACAACTTCTGTAAAAATGAACAAATAAAATATAAAAAAAATCAAATGTGTGCTTCCTGTTTTACAGAGGTAGCTGTACAAAACAGACATCTTCTGTTAAATTAAGTGCGTCCAATGCACAAAGTGCAATCTCTTACTGCAGCGTGAATTATTTTACACACTACTAATATACAGTGTCGTCTGTGGTCCAACACGCAGTTGCATGGAGTGCAAAATAATTTGCCCCCACTGTCATGTGACACACCGGGAAACTGCTGTCTTTTGCGCTTATTTTTGTTGGCAAATGAGAATGATCTGCACGCTTCATCACGGTTTCACCGAAGGGTTTACGGATGATGTTCATGTCGTGTAATTACGTCACTTCATGAGGTTCCCATGTGTGAAGTAAATGCAACATTTTTCAACTTTCTGCTAAGATATATGTGACTTTTTTGCAACGAAAATACAGGGATTATGAAATCATGCAAGCCCCGAATATTTTCCTTGCTGAAATCAGCAATTTATGCAACAAAAGTGCGGACGTTTTTGAAAAAATGCGACCCCCGCATAAATATATGCGGACATTTTTCTGGAGGGACTGTATAATAAAAAATCCAACTAAAGATATATACGTTTGAATAGTCATATCCGCAGGTTTCACACTCACATCAAAAGCGCGTGTACCACTGATCTATCTATAAGTGGTGCGCACATAAAGCCGCCTCTCAAACAGCTCACGAGTATCAAATTGAGTTGTTTTATCGTGGCTTATAGCGCTTAAACGGTCAGGTAAACGCAGTCAGTTTGGGAATGTAAAGAGTTGTGTGTTGTGTAACCATATATTTGATCTGCGCATAAGCTCTTAAAGTGACAGCAGCCTAATAAACCTGATGTCGGCCATGTTAATCAAACAAAAAAAAACAAGAAAATCACTCTCTGCTCTTGTAAATTTAAGCAAAAGCATTCATCTGGATTTAATTTTTTGTACAATTAAAGTCTATCCAAGTCTATTATTTCATTTATTGTCGTGTTTCTTACCTAAATACTAGTTACATTTTTAGACCCACCTAAAAAAATTCTTGTTTTTATTTAATTTGCCTCTTTATTGTAATCGATTTATCTCTGCCCTTTGTTTATTTGTTCTTCTTTCTGACTGTTTACTTGTCTTTTTTTTGTACATTTAGTTCCCTGTGCTGTGTGAAAGCTATAATAAACTCGTACTATATCTACTATAGTTCTATGAGTACTAGTTCACTATAAATATGAAAGTTTTGTGAGGGATCTACATAACAACTTCTCATAATAATTAAACTGGTTGAGGTTAAACAATAGAACAGAAAACTGATTTTCTGAGCACATATATACTATGAAAAAGAACAAACACAACAACAGTGAAATTCACAATAATAAACTCTAAAGCAATTTAACATACCATAATCCAATAGTACAAGTGACCCAAAAAAACAAAATTATGAATAGTTGAAATGTTCATGACATGAAGGTGGTTATACTTAAATGCCACAGTCCAAAGGTGAAAGAAGAAACCTTGTAAATATATAACTATATAAAAATATTTCAGCAAAATTATCAGATAAATGTGGCAGTTTTCATCATTGTATCGAAAATGGTATTAAATATTGGTATTTTTCAAGGTATCGTATCCAAGTTATCTATTGTAAAAATCTATTTTTTACAACCTTTGGCCCTGACAGAAATGGGGAATTAATTAATATTTACAAAAGCGATTTTCATATTATGGCTATTAACGATAAGCGATAATCGATATTAAGAATTCTCATCACTAAATATTGAAATATATGGCTATATATGTTTTATATATATAAAATTTCAAATCAAAAGAAAAGTAAATAAATTAAAACGCTACAAGTGCATCTATCTAACTGAACAGTATTGATTTTCATTTTCAGACTATTAAGTGTTTATGTTTTCATTTTTTGGGGTTTTTCCCGCCACTCTTCACTCATCATCAGCTGTGTCTTGTTTGCTCCTGTATATATTCCGTGTGTTCTCCCTCAGTACTGGTCGCTTATCAGTTACAGTCAAGTGTGTGTTCCTTATTCCCGGTCTGTTACTCATTAAAGTCTGCATTTCCGTACGCTACTGATTCCGGAGTGTTCCCTACCACACACCGCAACAATACAACGAGATTTGATATTTTGTAACAGTGATATTAATTTGAAGATTAAACTTTAAGTGAGTGTTAAATGACAGCTAATGTAATTTACATGTAAAAAATAGGAGCATTGAGTAATAAAAATAAATTATGACAACCAATAAATGTAATTATGATAACTGATACGGAATATTGTGCTTCAAAGCAGCGAGACTTGCGGCATTATTTGAAGCTGACGAGTGAAGCTTGAACTTTGAAGATAAAACCCTGAAACGATAAATAAAAAAAATCAGTCAAACTAGAGCTAAAAAAATAAGTGAATTTACAAAACTACATCCACCCCGTGTATAACATACAATAATTCATTTACAAACAAAGCCCTATGTATAGCCAAACCCTAGAGCTTTCTGATAGCAGTGATTGAATGAGTTGTCTTCCTGCAGTTCAGTTCGTCCCCAGCGGGCTGACGTTTCCACTGGCGCGACTCATTTTCAGGGACATTGTTTGCATCATGTGGTCATTTAACTGTAACAGTCACCTGCAGGCAGAGCCGTCTCATTCTGCATCCATCTCTCTCCATTTATCTACATGTCTCTCCCTCTCTTTGATCCATCCCTCGATTCCTCTGTCCTGAAGCTGTCACCACGCAGAATGTGTGCCTGGCCTGGAGAGGGATGGCTGCTGCCAAGCACAGGGCACCGGCTGCAGCAGCGGCTCCATAAATAGCCCTGGTCCAGCCTGTGACATTACCTGCCTACGACAAGATAATCATGATGAATCGCTCTAGAGCAAACTGCACACCGAGGAACAAAGAGCAGCATCAACACAACCCAATTGTGCTTCGCTTTTATCCTCAGCTCCTTTTCCCTCCCATTTTCTTCTTCTGTCTTTACATCAAGAGAAAAGGCGTAAAACAGTGACTAAGAGAGAGAGACAAATGCTCCGTTCCAAAACCTAGTAAGATGCCTAAGGAGGCGACGTTTTAAGCAATCGTAGGCAGGCTTTGATGCAAAGGCTGTTACAAAAGGTGGGTACTTAATTTTGCTGCCTCGTTTTAACCTGAGGCAACATCGCATTTCACAGACACGGCAATACCACTGAAGAGTTCTATGAAACATCAAACCGAGATGGTGGATAAATGTACAAATTTTTATAACTACGATAGTAATAATTAATATAATAACAGTAACTACAGTAACAGTAAGACTAGATAATAGCATATATAATATAATATAACATATTTGATTGCATCCTTGATGAATAAAAGTATTAATTTTCCTTTTTTTTTAATTGAATTGACCCCAAAACTTTTAAACTGTGTATATATATATATATATATATATATATTTTTTAAACTGTATTATATATGTATAAATATATAACTATATATATATATATATATATATATATATATATATATATATATATATATATATATATATATATATATATATATATATATATATACACAGTTTAAAAGTTTTGGGGTCAATTCAATTAAAAAAAAATATGGAAAAATTATATTATTTAATAAATATAAATAATAAATAATATATTAATTAATTAATTATAGTTATAAATATATATATATATATATATGTATATATACATATATATATATATATTTATAGTTATTTATAGTTATAGTTATAGTTATTATACACACACACATATATATATACATACAGTTCAAAATTTTGGGGTCAAAAAAAAAAATTTATTCTGTACTCATAAACTTCTATTCAAGGAATTCTGGAGGGAAAAAAAAAAACAATAAGCAACAGCTTATTTTGTTATTGTTGTGATAATAACAGTGTTTCGCCTGTCATTATAAATGAAAATATTTTTAAAAAATCATTCAAAAAATGAAAAATACTACAATAGTACATAAATAATATTAAAATAACACTGTTGCCTACATAGACCGTAAGCGAGAGACGGCTCACTAGCTTTTTGGAACAGAGCTTAAAAAAAGCATTGTGAGTTGCAGGAGAGAAATGTACAAAGTGAAAGGGTCGTGGATGTGATATTCCGGGGTCTTGGAGGGGATGGGGTGGGTCTAGACTCCGAGGAGTTGGCAGGATGTTGGCAGGCGCTGACGGATGTGGGCTCTGACTGATAACACTGCGGTAAACTCATTTTTGCCTGCATCTCTGGCCAAACAGGCAAAAACACAATCACATCCACAGCTCGCGGCCTGCCTCGGAGAATCCACCAGCGCTCTATTTAAACAGGCCATTTAAAGCGCCGCTTGTGGGCATAATTTACATCAATGAATGTTTCTGATCAATAAACGCTTCCTTCAATAAACAGTTTCTGACTCATTACCAATGGAGTGGCCACAGCCTCCAATTAAACGGACAATCAATGCAGCAGAATTAAAATATACTGTAGAAAAAGAAGCAAACGGATAATCAGGTAAAGAGCTTTGAACTCCCATCTAACCGGAGACAATGGCACAACACGGCTGCACAATTAATCAAAAAAAGAGATAATAATTACAGCTGCTGCAATTATCTAATAATGGAAATGTTGACTACATTTAATTTAGGTCTGCTATACACACAAACACACACAAGTTTTAAAAGGTCTGGTCCATAAATGTGCTGTTATATAAATGTTAAAAGCTTTAGAACCGAAGCTAAAACTGTGCGAGTTGTGATTCTTATTGTAATAGTGCAACAAATCAAAATCAAAGTGTTTTGTGTAACAACCTTGTCATTTTGTGATTATGACATTGTGTTTATCCAGAAGCATGACAGGGCCGTCACAGACTCAATTAACCCATCTCACTACTGCCTGACTACAGAAAGCTGTTTTTACAGACGGTTTTGGTCGTATTTTATGAAGTGGATGACCCCCTTTTATCAAGAGGCAGCGGATGGTAGTAAATCCTGATGCAGTGTGGCATAAGTGCAGTTGTGCCTCTCATGGACAAGTACTTAACCTAAAAAGTACACTTAATGTTGACACCTTATGGTGAAAGAACAAGACACTTCATGAGAGAAATACTGGCTGTGATTTGTTTAACTTATTTAGAAAGGTCAAAATCTTGATTACCATTTTGCATGCTTTTGTACCATTTCTGACTGATAAGAGCAATAGTAATGCTCTAGTTTCACTGATCTGAGGCCAGCAGCTGCTAATACAATGCTTTTCGTTTTTTCTACATACATACAGAGACAGTGAAAGACAATGAATTCAAACAATGAATGGTGACAGACTCAAAAAATGACAAAAGCAACACATTTCTTCTGAAATCATACAATAGTGCTTTTTAACGAACAGAACAAAATTAGCTGAAAATCCCAATCGAAAAATGCGATCTCTTGCCAGAAATTCAGAAATGACAACTATATTTCATTTAAAGTGAATATCCTATACACTACAATGTATTTGAAATACATTTATTTCATGCTAAGTATACTGCAAATACATTTACATATTATGCACTTAATTAAAATGCCTTGCTGTACTTTTGGTACACTAAACTGGTTTAAAGTCTGTAAAATTGGAACAACTAATTTTGTACTTAATGCACTTTATTTGTGTGGAAGTAGTCCACTGAAGTGCCTTGGAACGCGCAGCTTTATTCACTGTTGATGTAATTTCCGATGACACAGAAAGACGGGGCGGGATATGTCTAGAAGCTCCTCCCCTTTTTTCAAAACACCCAATAGTGTTTCACCTCGATCAGAGCTCGGCCAACAAATGAGCGATTTCAGCCGCAGCTTCAGCACCCGTTTATAATGTAGGAGGGGCGGGACTTCAGATTCTAGAGAGCATTTGATTGGACAGAAGATTTGATCCGTGATCCATTTTAACGGAAGGTGGAGTTTTGAATTCTTATATCTCCTAAATGTGAATTCTGTCATTGTTTTGGAACACAGAACCTTAATAACCTAAATATTCACACTAAAAGGGGAAAAAAAATTATTATTTTGATTTCACAGGGACTTTAAGTGTATATAATTATGCTAAAAAAGGAACTATTTCAAAAATATCTTGCATTTAAAGAATCCCATATACAATCCTTACCAATGGTGACATTAAAACAAATTTTAGGCTTAATATGAAGAGTCATGTGCACAAGTAGTACTCAAAATAAAAGTTCAATTATCATGTTTACATCAGCAAGTCTCAAGCGATATGTCAGTAAATATTTAAACTATACTTGATGTATAAGTTAAATGTATACATTTTTTACTAAGTTAATGATCCAAATTACATTCAGTTCGTCACATAAAAATATTTTATGCCTTCAGAATACTTTAAACATTGCATGAGTCAAACGCGCTTCTTTTAATAGTGCTACTTTTTATGTTTTGTGGTCTCAATCTCATGCATTTGCATTGTATGGAAAAGATCCGCTTGGATAATCTACGAAATATCTCATTTTGCGTTCAAAGAAAGAATACTAAGCAGATTTGGGGCAACCTGAATGTTTGGATGAACTACCACTTAAAAGCTCATTAAAAGAAGCAGCGGGCTTTCCAACGAAACACTGAGCTCTGGGATCCGTGCAGAGACAGACTTACGAATCAATACGTGTTTCTTATATCGGCCCATCTTTTCTTATAGTCTCGGGGTCGGCTGCTGGGCTGCTGGGCTGCAGCCGTGGGCCATTACCTCTTGCCGTGCTTCAGGTCCATCAGCCTCTAGATGCCCAGAGGGAGAGCGCAATATAAACAGATGGAGATTTAGGAACCATCAGGTCTCATTTTCTAGGAAGCCCTTTTGGCAATTCTTCAAAACAGTTATTAAATAAACACACACACACACACGCACGCACAAAGGTAATGACATTTTAGAGAGCATTTCCGTTTAAGAAAAAAAAAGCCCTAACAAGGGCAGTGGGGCCGCGACAGATTACGGCATAAGACAGAGACCAGTTCATGTCCAATTACACCTGAACGGCGGAGCACAACAGAAGCCCACCGCGTGGCCATTACGATGCATGATTTTCCTTTGTGGACAGATAATTGGAGTAATAAGTGACAGTGGCTTACAGTTTAAGAGCGCCTGGGATGTCTAAGGCAACTCTCTTCACCACCGCATAAGACGGACAGGAACCTGAAGATCTACCAGCTTATGAGAAAAAGCAGTGAGACGCATAAAAGCAGTAGGAATAAGACCTTGAATGAAGTTATGAAACATCCAGTGACTATTATTCAAACATTACACTCCAAATCAAAGCAGTATATTCCAGCGCACGACATAATTGTGTCCGCGAAGGCTCGGCGAGGCACATCGCTCAGCGTTTTATGCACTACCTGTGAGTGATGAGCTCCGCCGACACATCATCAGACCACCTCCTATCAATGCAGTGTATGAGAATTTATAACTTAATAAGTGTAAGCATTAAAGAATAAGGAGGCTGTTTTCATACCCGCACTTCTTTCCATGCTTAAGTGAGGAATGCAGGGACAAATTGGTACGGATCTTTACAAACATACTGCGGCCGTTCAGCTCGTAAACAACAATGTGCAAAACATTTCTATTGTATTATGCCAAGTTACGCTGCAGAATGAGAAGATCTCATACCTTAGTGCCTTGTAAACACGATTGTAAAACAGTCTAACCTGCTAATTTTACACCAAGCCGGTACATGTCATACATCAGTGGTTTTCAAACTCTAAGACAGTGGGCCTCCCTTTTGACACAACTTACCCGATGGCGAAATATCAAAATAACACCGAAACAAAATAACACCAAAATATCTTGACAGACCACACATAAAAGGTCATGGTTCATCAGCTGGTCCTGTCCACGTAAATCCTAAACTTAAATACTGAGCATCATATCGTCGTCGTCTTTTGGGTTTAAGCCCTGAAGTTGAAGACTTTGAATCGGGAGGTCTCAGAAACCGCTCCATTGCATTAATAGGCATATACCTATATTGGCGGGCTTGCAAAACAGCAGCGAATTCACAGCTATGGCCTTCTGGGTGAAAAATGCTTCTCATATTTTTGACTCATTTTTTTAGTATAGTTTCAAATAAAAACATTTCAATATAATAAAAAAATACATATAATAATTACAATAAATAATTATATTTTTTATTTATTATATTTTTTTCCCCGCGCCTCCCCTGACATGCTGTGGAGCCCCCCAGGGGAGGCGCGCCCCACACTTTGAAAACCGCTGTCATACATCATTCATTCTTGATTTGGTTGGTTGCGATACAAGAGATGCACAATTCTGGCGAAATTGAGAATTTTCTTTTTTTTTTTTTTTTTTTTTTTTTTTTTTATAAATATAGTTAAATTTTGTCACCATTCTGAATAGACAACTAAACCTATGGGGTGGATAGGCGTGGCCTAATGATGAGGGAGTCGGGCTTGTAACCTGAAGGTTGCTGGTTCGATTCCCACACCGGTGAGGATTGTGAATAAACGACACTCTCTCCACCTTCGATACCATGAATAAAGTGCCCTTGAGCAAGACACCTAACCCCTAATTGCTCTCCTTGTAAGTTGTTTTGGATAAAAGCGTCTGCTAAATGTAAACCAAAATGTTGCACTCTATTAAAAAAAAATCTAATACGTTTTTAATGATGAATGACGAATGAATGGACGATTCAACGACTCACTCCGGGCCCTGTCCCAATTGGATCCCTAAGTCACCTCCGAATCCAGACTGTAGAAGTCTGTTGCGGAGCTCAGACTAAAGTGTGCATCGAGGGCGCAAACTGGCCACAAAGGGGGTACTCGCAAGCACCCTTCCCGAAACCTAAAGTGATAACTTGTTCACAACAAACACATGTACGCAGTGTGCAATCCACAAGTCCACGAGAGAGCAAGTGCGCCATTTGGGACGTGTCCAAAAAGACTGCACATGTTTCATTGCTGGATAACTTCATTTAAGAATATTAAATGAATGAATGATTCAATGACAAATACATTTTAAACAGTCACTTGCCGCCACATACTGGCGTAATGCAATCAATACAATCTTTGTTTGAAGCATCAAGTTACTTTCAAAATGTGATTTATTCTAATTTGACCGCTATCCGTGCTTACAGAGTCTCACAGCTGAGGGGGTGAAAGCCCGCCCCCCGCCATCATGCCACGCACACACCAGGGTCACCAAAATCAAAGATATGGTGCAAAAATGCCTCCGTATAACATTCTTTTGAATAGTTATAAGCAATTCCACATGAGCACGAGTGCAGTTTTCCCAAGCATGAGCATGTCTGCAAATGAGATACTGATTTTTTACAACAGTTCAATAAATAAAGTTAATATTAGGTGACAATATTAACAGTTTTTACTCTATTTCGCCAACAAAAATAGTTCCAAAGAGTGGAGCCATTGCACGTCTCTGGGCAATACAGTTTCAGTTTCGTACTGAATGAATGTTTTTGAACAAATCGGTCTAGAATGACTTGACGACTCACCCTCACTTGCTTTGTCCCTGAATGATTCAGGAGTTTTGAATGAATTGATTGACTGAATGATTCAATGACTCGCCCATTAAGGCAACGATTTGCCACCACAGTTTCAGTTTAGCCGAGATGCCGAAAGAGCGACAAAAGATTAAATTGTTCTGGTTAAAGAGATCACGTTTATAGACTATGAGAACAATTGTATGCGATGCAACTGCACTTACTTTATTTTCTCGATTTTTTCCTCATTGGGAATCTATTCTTTGAATCAGACCTCCGAATTACAAAGGAGGGTTTATACGGTTAAAAAGACTGTTTGTGAAGCTGTTTCATATCTAGACATGACAACTGCTCTCTCTGGCTCAGAGGCAGCGCCGACACAGAGCTGAAACAAAAGGTTTAGCCGAACCGTTGTCATTTAGGATCTTCTAATGATCAATCATCCAGCTCTACCAGGTCAGATTTTGAATCTGTCTGTATTGGTGACCTGATAACGGGCAGTGACATGAATAAATCTGAGATGTTTTCAAGAAATTTTTCAGAAGAGATTCGTCAGCGATTATTATTGACAACACGAGCATCTAATATTGAGAAACAAACATTAAAGCAGGCCAGTGAACGCCTGAGGTTCTGGAGGAATTGGCAGCGATGGCATTTCAAAGAATATGAATCATCCACCACAGGCTGGGTCATAACAAAAACTCAACGCACTTCTGAAAGGCGTCTGAGCGTTGGTGAACAGGAACATCGCATTGGGTTTCTGACTCACTCCATTATTAAAGCCTGTACTATTGTTTATTGACTCCTAGATCTGTAGCTTTTATTGAATCCAATTTTGCTGGTATTTTTTCGTAGAATGGGGGCTTGTTTATAGTTTATTGTACCCGTCTTGCCACAAAAGCAGCAAAGTAATTGCAAAGTCAGTGATTCCCACACCTTTTAGTCAATTTCCATGACTTTTACAGTCATTCGTGTTTACTGTAATCACGGGTCGTATACTTGATAACTTTACATGTAATATATTTTTATGTATTCATAACACATGCCACAGCTCAAAAGTTGGGGTCTGTAATTTAATGCTTTGAAGTCTAATGCTCACCAAGCCACATTTATTTATTTATTTTTAAAAATCATGTTGCAATTCAAAATATCTGATTTCTCTTCTAATATATTTTAAAATGTAAATTTATTCCAGTGATCAAATCTGAACTTTCAGCATCATCACTCCAGTCTTCAGTGTCCTTCAGAAATCATTCGAATATGCCGATTTGCTGCTTAAGAAACATCAAGACCGTTGAGCACAGATTAATTTGTCTCTCTCATCAAGCATTTATTTGAAAAAGACATTATAAAATGTCTTTGTCACTTCTGATCAATTTGGCCACAGTTACACTGCAGGTCTTGATGCCCAATTCCAATTTTTTTTGACTATATCCAACTTGATTTGTTTGACGAGCAGCTTACATGTTTTGAAAATGAATTTGCACGAGTTTACACGATACACTTAAAATGCATGCGAATAAAAACATTAATTTGCATTTAAAAAATAAACATGCAATTTATATACACACACACATGTGCACTCCAAAAATATTATTATATATTATAAGCATGCACTTAAGTATATGGAGGAGATTTGAACAGCTTTTTTTGGATTGAATTCACTTCCTCATACGGTCTTTTTCATTTAACACAGGGGGAGAAGAATGTGCGCAATTCTGCATTTCCTGTCTGGAAATTCTCTCTCTCTCTCCTGCCCACTCACTGCTTGTATGCCACCTGAGTGCCGCTGGCTCCGACTGGCATCAGCTCAAGGTCATTGAGCGCATCTGAAAGACTGGGCTGCAGACAGGACTCGGCTTGGGCTAAAGCTGGCATGCTAAATGACTAGAGATTCAAAGCCATGTGCCATGAGCCGTGCGTCTCGCTTACCAGCAGACGGGCTCAGCTGAGGCCACTGCTGCGAGCTATCAGTCTTGAGATTCCCCCTGAAGAGGATGGATATTGATATTTCAAATTCTCCTCTGTGTTGTCAGCGGCCTTGCATTAAGAGTTATCTCTGACAACAGTGAGGGCACAGCACAAAATACGCAGGGTGCTAAGAGCCAGAACTAAGAGTGGAGAGATCACTGCAGTGTCTGAAAAGTGGCAAAGAGAGAGCGAGAAGAATGAAAAATGTAGTCAAATGTACCTTGGTACTGCCATGGGTTGCTTTGGGGCATGGTAAATGGCATTTTGAATCATTTCTCATTCATATTCATTAGATTAACATGCTTACCTCATTCTGAATTAGCACTAACTTAGAATAGTAATAAGTTAGGTGTGTGACACCCAACTTCAAAACAAAACGTGCCCAATTGTTACTCAAAACTAGACCAATCGCGGTAAAATCCACATTTTTGGAGCGATTCCTCTGATAAAATTCACATTCCAGGGACTAAACCATATAATTTTGGGTCGTTTTAACCCGTGGGCATGAAATCAGTGTTACGGTAGCCCAATTATACCATGGACTTGGCAACACTGGTGTGCGATGATCTAATGCTTAATACAAATACATTTAAAAAAAAATGATTTAAATGATCACGGTCACCTCTATATACTAAAAATATGGTATATGAATATGATAATCATTACACAGTAAAAACCCCAGAGTTAAATCAACTCTGCTCAGATAACATTTGGTCCCTCTCTAACTAGTGTTAAAGTAACACTCTTCAGAGATTGAATGTCTTTTATCTTCAGTTGATTTCATCCAAGACTGTGGCTGAAGTCAGTTGTAGTTCTTGTGTTTCTCTGTCCTTCAGTGATTCTGCTTGTTAACAGCAGGTGTTCATCATTAATGTTCAATCGTCGCTTAATTAATTGCTTAATTATCTCATTAACTTGAACTCTGCTTCAGTGTTACTTTAACACTATTTAGAGCGGGACCAAATGTCATCTGAGCAGAGTTGATTTAACTCTGGGGTTTTTACTGTGTACTGTATACATGGTATATCTCAAAGTACCATGGCATTATTATCATCCAATACCATAACTATACCATGGAAGCACTACAGTCCTCATCCGTGTAGAGTTAGAATTTAAGAAAAACAGAAGAGACAGAGAGAGAAGAGGGAGACAGAATAAAATAGGATTGGAGCATAGGATGTGGTCTGGCTGTCAGCACTTGTTTTGAGTTTAGCTCAGATTTGTATTTGACTGGGTCCTTTTCTGCCAAAGGAAGTGCTTATCATCCTCTATCCTGAAAAAAGTCCTTAAGCACCGAGTGGCGGCTTTGAAAGTCTGCACAAATAGCTACCTGACAGAAGGCTGAGAAAATGCCTTGCGAATTGCTACAAAACTCAGGAACCTCGTATTCTTTGACTGTTGGGAATGTTTGGGCTGGATGTTTTGCTGCCAAACTCTTGGCCAGAACACCTAAAACTCTCCAAAAACTTTAGCATTTCCTGCAATCAATATGTACATTTCACATATTAAGTGGCTACATTTTGCTTTTTTCTTCCAAAGACTTCATGGCGTTTGCAGTTAGTCTTTATTGAAGTGTAAACTTTAGGCCTCAGAAGAGTTAGATGGTTTAGAATGTTCTTCGTCCAAACAAAAACCTGTAAAAATGATCACAGATTTACACTGATCATATGCAAGACACCCAAATTAGAATAATCTGTCATTTAGGATCTGATGCTGACGTCGCTATCATGGTGATATATCAGTATCATGTGATCAGCAAGCAATAATTACATGGCCAACGTCATTTTACAAATTAGTACAGGGGAGCCTTTTACACTGTGGAAAACTTAAAGGTGCAATATGTAAAATTTTTGCATAAAATATCCACTAGGCCAGCGTTATATATTTTCTTCAGTGTAGTACAATATCCCAAATGTTTCCATCTATTTGTAAATCATGAGAAAACTGCGATTTCAACCAAGGCTCCGGGACGTGTGCGGGAATGGACGACGTCATATCCGCGTTAGCCTCGGTTTCCGCTTTTACTGCCGTAGAAACCATGACAACATAGTCTCGTGTACAGATAGTAGTTGTAGCGTCTATCGAGCAACTAGCTTGTTTCGCGCAGTTGTTATGATCACAATTATTCTTCACTGTTTGCAGCTGCTTCTGTCAACAAACACAAATCCCATAACTGTGAACATCAACCAAATGACCCAAGAAGATTTTGGGACAAGAAGAGAAATAAGACGAGGATCAACATCGGTGTGGCATTTCCTAAATGGAGAGAACGGCGCGACAAACTTCAACAGAGACGCCGATCTTGCAGGTGTTTTAACAGACAGGTGAGGAACTATCTGTCAGAAAACTTGAGTATTATATCGATCAGCAGTGTTAGTGTTATTAGTCTTAGTGAATGTCTTGTTCTTGTCTGCGCATATGATGTGAAAAACGGTGGTGATGTTCACTACGAACACTTCAAGGCATGTTATGACCTTAGTTTCATACTGTAGCTTTAGTGAAACACCGTCACTACATCAAATGTGTCAAAAGCCAAAATGAGTTTCATTCTGTACAGTAATGTTTATTAAGGACAGCGTTTGGTTTGTTGACATTGCCGCACACTCGATAATGTGATAATGTCAATTAATACAGCGTTATACATAAATATTAATCAGCCTTTTTGCAAATGATGTGGGTGCGTTCAACTGTACTTTTACTATGATTGTTTTGAACACATAAAACTTTGCAGCGTTATCACACCAACGAACTCTGACAACCATTTTAGTGTTAAACCTCGCTTTACTTGCGGCGAATTCATTATAATGAAATAAAATCATCAAGCACAACATTTACAAAACTATTACTTTTCCATGAACATGATACATGATTCCCATCTGATTGATTTAAATCAGCGGTGGAGTTGAAGACGACAGTTCCCATAATTCAAGCTACACCGTTGTTATTGTTGTTTTGAATGTACGCCCTCTAGTGGCCAAACATTTACATACTGCACCTTTAAGGCATAAACACAGCAAAATCGGAGCCTTTTCAAACAAAAACATTATTGTGATCGTGGCCTAAGACGCTGAAATCTAGAGAAAAACTCAAAGGTGGGGTTATTGAAGTTTTCTGCTCAGGCAAAGCTCAGTTTGGTCTCCATTTTATCTCTTGCTATTTAGAAGAAACCACTGTAATGCTTTGCAAGCAGTCCTCAAACAAACCTGGCCTCAGCAGAGCAGCTGTCAGTGAAGCATGTCTCAAACTGCCGTTTATCCGCCGTTCTGAAATCCAGAGTAGTGGTTTTTAAAAGTGATGCGAGCAGGTCAGCTAGACAGACAGCAAAAATAAACACACACACAAATTGAGCTGACCCAGCAGAATTCTCTTTTCCCGCTGATAGGGGGTAAAAATAATGCAAGCAAAAACAAAACAAACTAAATGTCAATGGGAGCACTGAATGTTTCTCCCTGCCGCCTCAGTTCTATCTGTTTGTAGGGGAGGAAGGCAAAAATGAAGCCGAATGGAAAAGATCTGTTGCAATCAATTACTCATCGCATGTAAAACAACCGCAAAACGCAATTTATTAAAGATGAAGTTGCTCTTCCGAGTGAGGGGGGAGGGGGGTTAGGCATACGGTGGGAAAGCAGGGGGTAAGACAGGGAGATATGGCAACAGGGCGACTGAGGAGGAGGAAGTCGACTTCGAAGCCCCACGCCCCCTCAACCACACGCTGGGTTGCAGTGGCATTGTGGTTACGCTTGAGCGCGGCCCACAGCGGGCAGCTCTCGCTGGAGAGCCCAGCAAGACATCAAAACAGACTGAAATATGCTGGAGAGGACGTCCATTGCCACTGCCGCAGAGAGATAACACGGACATATGCATACACACCAACAGAGCCGCTCTCTTTCAGTCAAAACAAACACACATCAGTCACTTCAGACGTACTGAGAGATTTCTACTGCAAGTCACGGCATATAAACCCAAAGGAAAAGTGTTTTTTTTTCTTTTTTTTTTCTGATGTTTCTCAATAAATTCCTTAGGAGAAATACAAATAGAAACAAATGTTACGTATTCTGTCAGTTGTTAGAGAGTGTGGAGCTTTAATGTGAATGTGGCATGAGTCAGATCGTTTTGGGTGAATTTGAAAGATTGGATTCTGGCATCTTGATCAATTCGAGCCCAGTTTGAGACATTTTGAAAACTCTAGAGATCAATTCTAAGGGGAAAACGAAACTAAAAAGCAAAAGTAAAAGAGAAACCAGTTTCACTGGTTTCAAACAGAAACGGCTTCTTTCTCATTTAAACACGGTCCATTTCTCGCCCTCTCTGTCAGTGACTCTCAAACAAACACACAGACATGAGTAACACAACCGCAGCAAATTATGCCCCAAACGAATACACCGGAGAAGCACTGTGCTGAAAATAGGTCAGATAGTTCCTGCTCTCCGGAACCAGGTTGCATTAGGAAAAGGAGTGAAATGGGGGGATATGGCCGGAGAGAGAAAGAGCGAGTGGGTAGAGCAAAGGAGAAAGATTGAGTGAGTGAGTCAAGCGTGAGTCAACCTTCCAGTCTCTTTTTATTTAATTTATTTAAAATAAGTGTTTATTATTTATAGCTTTATTTAAAACTTTACTACACCCCAGAATCCGACAAACCAGGATTAGCTGTAGGCTGAAACCATAGACTATACAAAACAGTCTGAAATGCTGTCAACGTTACGCCTGCATTTCATAAATAGCCTAACAGCTATATTGGAAGTATTAGTTTTATTTGTTGACAAAAATATAGGAAATAGGCCTGTCATTACTCAGTCCAATGGAACAGAATCAGCTTTTTTAAGCTAAAACACATTTATTATGACAATGTAGTGATTTAAGTTGAATTGTTTGTATGTAAAGTAGTCTGTGAAGGCGACATAGGATTTGCTCCTTAGCCTAAGCTTACTTGATCATGTCGGGCTAAGAGGGCGTGGTTTCAGCAACTCAGCCCCGCCCACTCCAAGATGGCAATGGCTGGCTCTGCCCACTTTTGACTTCCAAACTGTTTTTCAGAAACCTATAGGTGACGTCATGAGATGAGGAGAGGAGAGGAGAGGAGAGGAGAGGAGAGGAGAGGAGAGGAGAGGACTGCATCACTTGCATTCATCTGGGAGCCTGGAGCGCACTGGCACAGGTGTTCAGACAGGGACAATTCAGCACCAAACATGAGTAATGAGCACTCAGGGGGAGTGTGTGTAGGTACACAACACACACACACACACACATGCTGAGAACGCAACACACGTATGTTGTTTTCATACTTCTGTCCTTTTGGTGCGGTGCTGCCGAGAGTCACTGCAGATCCCTGCAGGTTCACCCGGAGCTAAAGCAGGCTGTATTCACCGAAACTGAAAATCAGTCGGATTACAAAGCCAAAATCGATTCTAAAACTTTCATGAAAAACGCTAGTAACCACGTCTTTTTGCGAGGTTGTCCTACACAGCTCTTTTTTTTAGTGTAAAAGACGAGCCGGCCGACATGAAAACGTTGTGGTCCTGTGGACAGCAGCGAGGAAATAAAGGGCACCTGCGATTGTATGTGTGATCCGAAACAGAAAAGGCGAGGCGACAGATTGCTCCCAAATCCAATTAGGCCTGTGCTCCTTTTCCCCGTGAGTCTAGCGCACCGTGCGCTCACCGAGAGGGTAGAGAGGAGGCGGAGGAAAGAGGGGTTTTGGAGAGATAATGACTCAGACTGGAGAAAGACAGGAGAGTTAGAGAGAGGCTCTGTGTCAGCACCGAAAACCTTCACGCCTAGTAGCCCTGAAAACCCTCTTCAACGCCTGCAAGTGGAGCAGCTGGCTTCGAGTTCGGTCAGCACAAAAGCTGGGATCACTCTGGCTTTTACACAGACAAAGTGAGAACGAGAAGAGCAAAGAGCAAGTCAGGCACCTATCAAAGCTCTTCACAAGCTGATAGCTCAGGTAGTGGATGTTTGGAGGGTCCAGAGGTAGGTCATATTTTGAGGAAAATATAGATCACGTTGAACTTTGGTTCTCTCGGGAGTTAAATTAGTGCTCAGCTGATATGTATTTTTTGATGGTTATACTATAATATCACACTATTTAAAAAGATAGTAAATAACATGTTGGAATTAAACTTAGGTTTATTTAAATAACATTTAAAAATGAGAAATTCTTTGAAAATGAATCAATATAAACTTCAAATAAATCTGAACAACATTTTAAATATCAACCTCTTTACTGTGGTAATGTATTATAGCATTTCTCACACACACAAAAAAAAAAAGTTAAAAAACACGACTGAAAAGGAAGTAAACACTGTAACCAACGGTGCACTCGGTAATCCGACGTTTGCACTGGGAATCACAATTTTACATTTTTCATCATTTAGCAGACGCTTTTATCAAAAGCGACTTGCAAGGGGAGCAATTAGGGGTTAGGTGTCTTGCTCAAGGGCACTTTAGTCGTGGTATTGAAGGTGGAGAGAGTGCTGTTCATTCACAATCCCCACCTTCAATTCCTGCCGGCGTGGGAATCGAACCTGCAACCTTCAGGTTACAAGCCCGACTCCCAAACCACTAGGCCACGACTACCATACAATTTCTCAAAGTGTGTCTCAGGTGCTGTCAAAATAAAAGTCCGATTCAGACAATCAGCCAATTCCGATCATTAAATATTGCCAGATATTAGGGTTGTCGAATGTACCAACTTTGGTACAAACATGTGACAACACCAGCATTTCCCCCTTGCATTTTGAGCAGATTCTCCTGATCGGACCTCTGATTGGCCATTGTGTTCACAAGCTCAACAGATACACACGGCAACATTTGAAAGCAGGCATCTATCAACGGATCCGCCGCTTTCAAACGCTCCCGTGTGTATCCGCGTAAGCGCTCTGTGAATGTTTTTGAAGCGTTAATCATTGTAGCCAATCACAGACATATCTGTTGAGCATGTGAACGCAATGACCAATCAGAGGTGTTTACGAATCCAGAGACTTTGGTACTTTTGACAACACAAGCTGATATATCAGTCGAGCACTAGTTGAAATGGGTCTTCTCCCCATTATTTCCTCTCCACTCTCTCTACAGTATTGTTAAATAAAACTGTTATTTATTTGGTCATATTCGTTTACATCTCACACTCCAAAGTTATTTACCCATGGCAGTAAACAGAATAGTGTTGCTCATTAAATCTTTTAATGTCCCAACATTAATATTAATGTCTATCTGCCCCTTTTGTGCACTTTGGTAATAAGTCCAAATAAATGGTCAGCGTATCGCTCCGACACGGTGCGGAAAACCCCGGTAAGGTCAGCAATAACTCAGGCTTGGCATCTGTGAGGGGTCCAGAGGATTCATATACAGTAGCTCCTCTCAATATTTCACAAACAGATCATTGGCTTCAGTTGGGACGTCATTCTGAGTGACTTACAACCCTACAGCCTTCACTCCAATGCTTTAGATCTTGATTCTTTATTTCTGTGTCCCATAAAGACATTTTGTTGGAGTGGTCAGGAAAGAGAAGCTGAGATCAGGTCCAAAATGTTGAATTTTGCACAGCTTTTTATTAAACTTATTTAGAACATTTCCTGCACAGCTGGTTTTGCAGCATCGAACCTTATATATATAAGATATAGTTAAAGGTTAATGGTGCAAATTTAATTTGTCAGACTGATTCAAACGGTAACACCTGAGTTTGAGTGTCTTTTGGAATGATTCATTAAAAGAATCGGTTCATAAGAGTCACGTAAAGATGCAACCTGTGGGAACAAAGATGCCATTATTTTGCAGTGCATTGCTTTTACACTGCCATCGCATTCAAAACTTTTTTTTCTGCCACGGCGCTGGTGATTCAGCAGCGTATAAAAGCGGTGCAAGACTGTTTTTGTCACTATGACAAAGGAATAATTCACTGTAGACATTTCTCCTTTGCCTATGTGCATCAAACAATACAAGTCATTTATCACTCACAGCATCACATAGCCAGTCTCTCTGTGTCTTATCATCGGTGAAATGCCACAAACACACCAAAAACAAAAATTACAACAAAATAGCCAACCAATTTCAAGCCAACTGTAGCGACAGTCTCTAATTGGCTCACATTGAGTGAAACATTCTCATACTGCCATTTAAATCACAAGTTATTCAATGACTAAAAACATAATTCAGCTTTAAAAACAAAAAACGCCCTCTTGTTGTCTTTTAACTTGATGCATGTTCATTTTGAACCCTAGCTGAGATCTTTCCAAAAAAAAAAAAAAAAAAAAAAAACTCCTGCGACACAGTAAATACATGAGATGAAAACACCCACAAAAAAAAAAGAACAAAGAGCATGATGGCGAGAGGGAACGAGGTTTCGGTTGTTAGTGGAAGTTCTGAGGCCAGCTGACTGAAAGCTCTATTTTCAGCTCAAATGCTACGAATCTTCCTTTTTTTTTTCCTTTTATCTTCTCCATCCCTATCTTCCTCTGCTTTGTTCCATCTAACAGAGGAGAACATATTTTAACGGACATACTTAAAGTGAATCAAGTGTATCACTGCAGGCGAGAAGGAAAGATAATGCCTTTGACTGCAGGACGCACCATGAAAATGAATAACTGCTTTCATGTGGACAAGCTTCCACTTCCTCCGTTCTCGCAGGGCGGCACTGCTTTCCACTGAAGTGGGAATGCTCGCGGACAGCCTCCGACGCCACAGGAAATCAGGCGCTGAGGAGAGAGACGTATCATATACAACCTACAAATACACCCCGAAAACACCCATTTGCTCTGTGCTTGTGCCTTTGTTGCACGACGTAGCATTTTCATTCCTGCAGCGGTGGCTGGAGGACCGTGGCATGCACTATTGATTTCAGCTTCAGTCAGCACAGTCATATGACAGGCGCCACACGTATGAAGACACTCAGACGGATAGTGGTTTTTCATCTCTCTTTGTGCCAGTGTGCACTCTCTCTCTCTCTCTCTCTCTCTCTCTCTCGTCCCCAACAACTCACTCACACTGATCCACTGAAACACCTGCATTAATATTTTACGCTGATGTGTGCAGATACTGGCTGTAATTAAAACTACCCAGCAAAGTGAATTCACATTATCTCTGTTTGAGTCCCAACAGTCACCGCGAGTGTGTTTGCGCAAGCGAGGGAAAAGATCAGGAGCCGCGCGCCCCGACGCTGCGCTTCTCCACCTGGGAGGAAGGAGGGGGCGGTGCCGCAGCTGCTCCCATCTAAAACAAACACCTGCAGTTTGACAGCCCGGGTGTCTCCTGCACCCGCAGAACATTAACATCCTCCTAACTCATTTATGAGCCGGAGATAAAACTCCAAGCCTTCTCGGAGCATCCGAACGACACAAAGGGCAGCACCTGCGTCTTGCGTTCCCTCAGCATGTTACAAGAATATCCACCAACAGCTCAATTAAAACAGGTTCTGTTGGTATGGGATCGGCACGGCATTCGATCCTAGCCAGACGAAGAAAGGAGATCAAATGCCTTTTATTTTGCAGGGTACAAATGGCTGGTTTTCTTTCAGCTGGAAGAAATCGAACAGGCACTGCTTGTAAAAACAATAGCCATATCTAACCACACAAACAGTGAGGAAAAGCATTTTAATGGACAAATTGTTGCATGGTTAGCCATGGCGGCTAAATAATACATCTGCGAGGCATGCATATCAGGCCACATGCATTTAATTTGATCCAAATGAAACGAAACCGGTTTAGAAGTTGCGTTTCGTGTATCCCATGACACACAACTGAGAACGTCAAGGAGAAAAACACTGGTTGGTGTGCTAAAGGTCGCGTTCAATTTGGTAGGGTGTTTCTCTGTAATAGTAGTACAAATCAAAAGTCTGTTCAGTCATTTTTGTGCAGCCTAGTCCAACAATCATCTGAGCCAATTTCGGTGAGAATTGGACAAAGTAGAAGTAGCAGTGGGAAAGAAAACAATTACAGCATGTTCCAAAATGGCAGCCCATTAGCAAAAGGAAAAAAAAAAAAAGAACTTTGTTTCTAGACAAAAAAGACTCGTTTTATCCTTTCTTATTTCTTCTATTAAACTGTTATATTTGTGGTGGTGCCATGGGGTTTGTTCTGAAGACTCTAAAGTTGGTCGAGCGGCTTTTCAGGACCAACCCCAATTATTATTTTCCTATGTAGGCTTACCATAGACTACCACATAAAAAAAAAAAAAAAAAAAACGAATAAAAAAACGAACAGCCCAGGGCTCCTCAGCGCCAGTCCTCCAGGCCAGATTCTCCAAAACCAATCTAAGCACAGCCTTGGTGATCTAGACCTTCGAAGTGGAGTCTTGGCAGTGCTCGGTACCGAGCTCCGAGTTCCATTAAAGCCGCTGATTCGCTCTCTCGTCCGGCCGTCCTGTCACCACGGAAGGTCAGAGAGAGCATTTCCACGGATCAATCTGGAAAGATGAGATGTACGCCGCTTCTTTCCAAGATTCAGAGGAAAGCTGCCAGCGGCTTGCAGCATGATCCAATCATCGCAGGTCATCAGACAATGCTTTTACTCCAACTTGTACAAATGGCAAGCAGACTGAGAAAAGGTTTAGAGTCCACTTCAATGAAACGCGGAGTATAGCGCTGCCCTACAACGGCAAAAGGTCAGTGCAGCATATACTGGGGAGATGTTGCCCTTAAAAAGGTGCTATGGTAAGGTGTAACTAAAGGAGGACAGGAATGAGTTATGTTTGCTGATTCCGTGCGGTTAGCTTGTTTTCAGCACAGCGCGTTCAGTGCGGCACAAAACCCGAGGTCAGTGAGTGACAGCGCTGCAAGGCCTGGACAATAAGTCTTGTTTAATAATAACAACACGGCATAGATGTTTCAGATGCTTTTCAAAACTACAGCTGAGAATGCTCGGAAAAATGGAGGACAGGATCCGGACGCTGACTACGCTGCATTCAGTCTCTCACACAGAGAGGCGGGTTCTGTCTCGCGGTCCGCTGAAAGTAATCCATCTTGAAGTGCGCCATTGTAAACACTGTGATTACATCCATTCACTTCCAAAGAAAGACATGCATCATACAGGGAAACAGTCATGATCCGTCGCTATGTAACATACGGCCATGTAAACGCCTACACATGCTCGTGCCCAATCACCATGAGCTCACCCAATAGCGAGTTGTCAGCTCAACAGCACCCAGCGCAGGCAATTAGAAGGAAAGCTGGAGGACAACGTCCCAGAATCCCTCTCCCTGGAACTGGAGCAATTTAATTGAGACTGAATCTCAGGGACTAGCCCACTTCTCAGAGACGGTCAGCAAATACGAGCAGGGTCCCAGCGCTCCACACAGCAAATTCATCAGTGTTAAATTTCAAGTGTTAAGCCAATTCAGAGTAAAGTGTTGAAGTTTTAGTGTTAGAGTTAGAGAGATTAACACTATCAGTGTTAAAAAATTGTTTGCTTTAGTGTAATCACTTAGTTACAGGTATCCAACACCTCCCAGTGTTAATTGCAACATCCGGGCATTAGTTCCGCGATCTCGGTGAAAACTTTTCAGACGCCATTTTCTTGTGCCATGCGGAGGAAAACGAGAAAACGACAACTGGTGAGTAAAGCTACTTAAAAGTTTGAGTTTGATAGACCTTATATATCAAAATTGTTATATCTTAGTGTTAGTTTTAAATATTTCACATACAGGGATGCATTTACATGCGAATGTTTTATTTGTCCTTGTTCGCTACACGAGGCGAGGGTTCTCAGGCGATTTTCAATATTGCTCCTCCATTTTTACTCGCTTTCATCCTGAGTAGGAGATAGTTGTTTCATATAGTTAACGCGTATTATTGTCTTTTTTGTTTAAAATTTGAGACCTTATGAACACTTGTGGCATACCGTTGACTAAGAGTTGCTGTATATAGTGTATTAATGACCTGCTGTTTCGCGAGCTTTGTGTGTAATGTCGCGCGCAGTCTATTCAGCAACGTTAACGTTATCACTTTGTGTCACTGAAGAAGTTAAATGTCAGTAAATATACTTGTAAATAATGTACTTCTAATGGCGTTAATTTATTTTTAAAGAATAAATTCGATGTACGTTATCTTATGTGTAGGAATCAACAGGATCAAGAGGCTCTAAAATGCTCTTCTTCAGGTAAAGCAAGTTAACTTGACGTTAGAGGTTTTTAACCTTTAAAGTTGTCATCCCCATCCCCTTGGAGTGGGGACTCTGGAGTGAACAGGGCACATTATGTAGTCGTTCAGAATGCACTTGGTGAAGGGAGCGTAATTTCCTCAATCTTCAGCTGGGACGTTCCCGTGACAACGCAGCACTGTGTGCGTCAAAAGATTCGCTGATGGACAATCGCATAAATATATATATATATATATATATATATATATATATATATATATATATATTAGTATATTTTAAAAACTTTTTAAATTATAAAATGTATGTTTATTTGCAGCAGTTATGCGCTTTAATTTGTAACTGCTAACTGTAACTATTCTAACCCCTGACTTTTATTAATACTGTAAACATGTTGTTACAAGGGGGCTATATGCCGATTATAAAGTTGAACCCAATTATCTCTCTGTCTTTTAGGAACATTTTTACGACGTCCAGAGTGGTTCCGGATTGCTTGCCTGGTGACTCAAAACCATCCAGAGGAAGACTATACTTGAGTGCACAAAAATGAAAATGCAGACCACAGGAGGAGATGGTCCAACACAGGAGAGGGAGCTGCCTCAGACTGGTGATCAGTTGGATGAAGAGTATTGTAAAGAGTCCATATGAACCACACCATGGACCGGGAAATTGTCAAGCAGAATATGAAGAAGACATTCAACTATAGACAGATAGATATTCTGATGAATCGCACACCATCCTCACTGTGTTTCCAAGGCTGCTGGACACTAAAGGACTGGTAAGTAATGACATCTTTTTTTTTCCAAGTACAATTCATATCTGTAATCTTTTATGATTGACAGAAATATGAATTAAATAAAATTTCTGCTTTTGTTGCAGCAGAAAGCTCAAGATTTTAGCCTCCTCTTTGGGCCACATGCATACATACCACCTTGGTGCTCCAGAATTTTCTGAAGTCTGCCAGGAATCAGCATGATGTTGAATCTACAGAGGATCACCAAGGTATTCATTTCACTGCAGTAATGTGACTTAACAAAAAAGGGAAAAAATTAATCACTGTTTTTGTTTTTTAGAGTGGGACAGTGATATGGCATCTTCTCTGCTGCTTCTACATATTCTCCCACCACAACCTTCCAAAAAGAAAAATCTGAAGATCAGCGCAACTCAGGCCATGGACCATCTAGTTTTGTTTCACAAGGTATGTGCCAGGCTACAGTTTGTTTTGTTTTTTGTTTTTTTTTGCTAGTGCAAAATGCTAGCATTAAAAGTCATTAAATGTTTTTTTTGTAGGAAAAAAATAAGGCTTTAAATGGCTTCAAAAGTAATTATATTTTATTCTTATTCTTGAAGGCATTAAAAATATTTAGATGGGTTTTTAAAACTTTTTGTTAATTTATTTTGACTATAGCATTCTTAATTAATTTCCCACAGTCAATCAGGAGCTTAGAAGAACACTTGGAGAAAGTGGAGGGACACCGCCAGCCATACCTTTAAAGTTGTCATCCTCTGGAGCTCACAAGTGTACCATCAGCAATTACTACATTGTGATTGACAAGATGCTTGTTCCTTGCCAGGGAACCACATCGTTGGCAGCTTTTGATGAACTATTCGAAGCCCACTTCGTTTTCTGTGTAAGCTACGATGATGCTCTCAGCCACATGTACACATTCCTCCAGACAACAGTTTACGGTATAGATGCTGACACCACTAAACAAAGTCCAAAGGTGAAGGAACTGAGAGCCAAGGTCATGAACAGGAACTTCGAGTCAGTGAACAATGTTTAGGTGTTACATTTGTAGAGCATTGCATAATACACCTAGTACATTAATTCAGCACTTCAAATATTTTCATGGCTTATATCCGGGCAGAAAATTTGTTCTTGTTTGTGCTCAGGAGCAGTGTTCATTACAATTTTAAAGGTTTATAATGCATTTAAATAATTGTCATAAAACTGTTCACATGGACACAAGCAGTGATGTTTTGCAGTCAGTCCCATCAGTCAGTGCACAGAGCTCACAAGAAGATGTCTCTGAAATGGACCTAGATGTGATAAATGAAACATCAACATCTCATATTTCAAAAGAACAGGCAAAAGCTATGTGTGCATTGATAGCCAGCAGAGCTGAGCTTTATGAATTTGACTGAATGTTGAAAAAGGTAATTGTTTTAAAGGAAAATAATAAAATGTATTAATTGCAACACTTTATGGTCTGATTATTGGGATGGTAACACTAATAGTTGGTAACTGATGAAACTATAGTGTAAACCCCAGTGAATTTTGCTTGCAAGTTGGGAAAGTGGTTCAAAAGTGTCTCCAACAAGTTAACTTTCAACACCGATTTTGGTGTTCTGATCATCCATTGTGGTGTTAAAACTTTACACTTTAAGATTTGGTTATTAACACTGTCAGAGTGTTAATAATGTTAACTCTTTCAAAAGTGTTAATTTAACACTTTACCAGTGATTCCCATATGTACTCTGGGCAAGTGTTAATTTTAACTCTGAGGGAGTTAAATCCACTCTTTAAAATTTGCTGTGCACCAACAGCACCAGGCAATCAGCCGGAGCGAGGAGAGGAAATGCACTATATTTGCGGTTGGGAGTGTGCAAGTGGAACTATGACTTTGCATGTAAGTTAAAGGGATAGTTCACACTACTGTCGTCTACGCCGCCGGTCCAAACCTGTTTGAATTTCATTCTTCTGTGAAATGCAAAAGATACCGACGACTAAAGATTTTTTCAATAAATGTTCTGTATTCCACAGAAGAAAGACATGAGGGTGAGTAAATGACAAAACCTCAAATTTTGGGGTGAACTATCCCTTTATAGCAGGGTTTCTCAGCTCTGGCACTTGAGGTTCACTTTCCTACAGAGTTTGGGTACGTTTACATGACAACAATGTAGTAAAAAGGGAAAGTTTTTCCATTTTTCCCGTACAGATGACAAAGTTGTCAAAACGATCCCCGGTCACACGAAAACAACTAAAAACACTGTGTTATGCATTGCATTTACATTACATTTATTCATTTTGCAGACGCTTCTATCCACAGAGATTTACAAGTGAGGAATACAGCAAGCGATTAATCATTAAAGAGGCAAATAGACACCAGAATTGCTCAAAATACAAAATTACGGACATTGCAAAGAGTAATAGGGAGATATTAAAGGAAGTGAAAGCATAGATTGTTGTTTATGATGCTCACGAAAGATGCATGCCAGTATTTGTCGATGTCACTTTGTAAAGAAACACATATTATACGTATGTGCATGACCTCAACATTTTCACTAAAATTTTCATTGATTACATGGGGACGATAACGATATAGTTTTTAAAAACTTGCAATTTGAAACCTGTTTTCAAAAGCTTGAGTTTTCAGGCTCCCAAAACGCTGTCGGCGTGTCAATGAAAGGCCTAAACACATGAAAAGTTTTCCATTTTTTAGTTGAAAGGGGTGTCGGAGTAGGCTTGGGGAGTAACGAAATACAAGTAATTTAGTTGTTTGTGAGTCATTTTATAATTCAACTTTTTTTTGAGTTTGCATTTCACAATTCTGACTTCTTTTTCTCAGAATTGTGAGATTTAAACTCACAATTGCAAGTTATGAAGTCAGAATTGGGAGATATGAACTTGCAATGCTTACCTTTTTTCATGCAATTGTGAATTTAGTATGTGAGTTTATATCTCATAATTCGGACTTTATAAACTCACAATTGCAACTTTATATCACGCAATTCTGAGGGAAAAAGTCAAAACTTGCAATCACCTTTTTTGTGTTTGTTCCACACTTATTAGTATCCAAAGTATTCTAAAGTATTTAGATTAAGTTACAAAACTTGAGTAATGTAACGAAATACGTTATAAATGACTTTTTAAAGCAAGTATTTTGTAATCTGTAGCGAAATACATTTTAAATGTAACCCACCCAGCACTGGTGTCGTGTAAACGTCCCCTTTAGCTCAAACACACACCTGAACAAACTAGTCAAGATCTTCGGGATAACTGGACGAGGAGGCGAGTTTGATGCAGGAATTGTTGAGTTGAGAACCCCAGCTCTATAGTGTGCACGCTTGTTTTGATCTTCACGATTTGGAAATGCATCCAAGCAGAACTACAGTTGTGTGAGAGTGTGTGCGTGGAAGAGCATCCAGTGTTGTTCCTGTGCAGATTGGCCAGAGCTGACCCTTGGGAGAGACTGGTGCCATCCGACCAGCTGGCGAGAGCGCGCCACTGACAGGGCCCATCTTACCTCCAAATGCAGCTCTTTCCTGTCATTCCCTCCCTTTCTTTCCCCCTCATCCCTCCCTGCCGCTCATCACGCCGACGCTAATGATGCATGCTGGGTAATTAAAGTTTAAATTAAGTTGAGCATTTGCATGGCATTCTAGCTTGAAGATTGGCACGCTCAAAGAGAAGACACACCGTGGAAAAAAAAGCTAGATCTCTCAAAACAAAAGACTAAGACAGATCTAACAGCTATGGTCCAGTTAGCAGAGCGTTTGCAATACTCCGCTTTGCTTCCCGAACAACGGCAGCGATGCGAAAAGAAAAAGCGAACGCCTATGCTTTCCCACAAGCTTGATGCACTTAGGTAAGTTATGCATCCATTCCAGATCAGCAACCCAATTTATTTAGCTCTGGGATAACGCTGTCCTTTCTCTGAAAAGGCCGGCATAAATCTCAGCCTGCTTTTACAGACCTACCCTTATTTGTCACTGCTGTCGTTCTGTTTTATGCCTTTCTTGTGTACTCTGGAGCCAAACTCAGAATCTCTCTTTTTCTCGAAGACTCTGAGTTTTGGAAATGCTCTCCAATTCTCCGAAACAATAACACGCGGCCTTGCCAACATCAAAACAAGCCGATTGTTAATTAAAGCGGTCAAGCTCTGCATGTTACGAAATCCATCTGGTAGCACATGGCGCTAACTACGCCAAGGTCGTTGCTTTGGTTCTTCAACACACATACTGACAAAACGTATACCCTGAATGCACAATCGTATAACACTAAAAGACAATACTGACAACCTTGTGTGCGGAATAAGCTTCATAAAACATTCGAGCAATTCAAGACTGACATTATAATATACTGATGCATCAGAAACCGTTTTGCACACTCAGATAAGCCAGGCTGCTAATGAATTCGGTATTACAATAGCATTCTGATGTAATTTTGATGAAATCCTTCTCTCTTTTTTGGAAAGGCGGACATTTTAAGGCAATCTGCCAGACATATCACAAGGTTTGGAAGGTTTTCAGCCGTCATATCATACCTGTGAAAGGGTTGAGTCATAATGTGAACGGCTTGGATTTAATGACTGGTTTATATTTGCGATTCTGCCTCGTATTTCTTTTCTGTTCCTTCTCTTCTAACGGCATGCTCACCTTGTGCAGGTCTTCATGCATAAAGGAGTTTAATTTTCAACTCGCATTCATTGCGTTCAAAATTTTATGGAGTGCTAGAATCCAGAAAATTGATATGCAAATATTCAAGGTTCCGATTCCCTGATTCGCCAATCTGTTACACCGAAAGAGCCCAATCTCTAATGCAAGAAGTTACTTCTTCTAAGGAAAGTAAATCAGGGCATGCAGGTAGGCCTACTGACAGACATTTCACTTGTGCGCTGACGAATAATTGAACTGTTCCATATTCATCACTGCCCCTGAGACACAATTAGATCTCTTATCTCAATGTTTGTGTTCCTACAAACACATTAGCAGCTTTTTCCATGGGAGAGATGAAAAAAATCCGCCGCTTTACACTCGTGAAGTCTTAAGGACTGTGCGGCCATTGAACGCCTCATTGAACCTTATGGAGGAGATTAAGAAGAAGTGCGGCTACTACGAGCGTCGTAAATTAAACTGATCAAGCAGATAGATCACTAGAAATGCGCCGTAAAGGTCAATGAAATATTGATGAGGGGAAATAGCTATATTAAGGCTCGGGCTTGGAAAAATCCCTGGATGGATTATCCGTTAGTGATTTAGCAAAGCATCATTTTTTATTATTATTCACCCAAAACCTAAGCGTGAACATGAACGATGGCCTATTGAGGAAAGGTGACCAAGGATTGGATGTCCGATGTTTTGCCATGGCTGGAAAAATTCCCTTGGACTTAAAATGAAATAAGGGTCAGAGGGTTCGTATGTCCATGTCAAAATGTCATTAGAAACACTTAGAAACACCAAAAAAAACCAATGCTGGGTTAAAAACAACCCAAGTTGGGTTAAAAATGTTTGACCAACGTGCTGGGCAGTTTTATTTAACCCAACTATTGTTTAAAATGACTATGGCTGGCTTAAAATGAACCCAGATTGGAAATTAAAAATCAGACACCATTACTACAGGCCGACAAAAGGTGAAACATTTAACAAAAGGTCAATTATTATTCATTACACATTTATTAATGTGTAATAAATGTTCATTCACATGTCATTTGCAAACATACTTTAGGTTCATTTTAAGAGAGCAATACAGTTCATTGCTTGGTTGGTTTGTCCATTTTCAACCCAACTTGGGTTGTTTTCACCTAGCATTTTTTTTTTTTTAGAGCGTAAACAAATCTAGAGGAAAAATAATTGGTGATAATTTCATAATGGTTTCCACACACACCATTCCTCAACAGACGCTTGATTTCATTCGGGTGTCCTAAAAGTAGGGTCATCATGCATGTTAAACTCATGCTGACGGAAAAAAGAGTGAGGCGAGATTCACTCCCAACCTCTCAGCCTTTCATTCCCGCTCCACATGATCCAATCTGACTGTAATTTATCACATATCATCTAAAGCGTTGCACTTGTGCACTAACAAATAACTGAGCTGCTCCATATTCATCCCTGCCCCAGAGACACAATTAGATCTCTTATCTCAATGTTTGTGCTCCCAAAACCATGGGAGCCATGGAAAAGCTACTGTTTTATGCTCTTGAACACAACAGAACAGATAAGATCAGTGCCTTAAAGGTCAATGAAATATTGATGATGGAAAACAGCTGTAATATGGATCATGCTGAGAAAGCGTAAATATGTGACTCAGTCTGCATTGTGGAAAGAAATAGTCATTTAAACAAAAAGATGCGTTCATCGTTAAGAAAGACAAACTTGTACTACCTAAGGACATATGCGTTGCCAACCTAATAGAAGCCACTCTCAGACTGTCACTGCCGCTATGAATTCTCCAAACTGATAGATATGGATCACATCCGATGTAAGACACCGATCCAGGTGTTTCTTTTCATGCGGTGACATTCCAAGTTGTCCGATCTTGCCTTACCTTTCCCAGCCAGGATGCCGCACTGCCCGGAGAGCACCAGGAAAAGCATCGCTGTTATCACGCACATCTTCATGATGAGCCCAACACTTCGAACAGAACGCGATGACCTAATTCTTCCTCTGTGAATCTAAAACAAACAGCACTCTCTCGCTTGATCTGTCCTTGGGAACTGAAGTGTCGCTAGTGAACTCCCAGCAGCGCGAGACGCGGTCCGAGCGCACGGGGAAACGCGGTCTGTGTGTCTGCGCGTTGCGCGAGTTAAACCCCCAGGATCTGGCTGCTACGTCACACCCAGAGCAATTAATCTTGACCTATGATAAGGCATTTATTCACGTCCTGGAGAAATACTACGCTTTTCTATTCTGATGCGATATTAGAAGCTCATTTGCATTTGCGCTTATCGTTTTGAAATGAGTTTTAATATTTTAATTTGATCAGACTGAGGCAGCAGAGTGTATACACACACACACACACACACACACACACAGCAGGATTTTATCCAAACATCCTTCTCATTTATTATTGATATTATCATTATCTTAATCTAATGACGAGGCTTCTCCCAAGGTGGGCAGCTGTTGTCCTGTGCCTTCCGGGCACATTAAAAATTACTAACAATAACAAAAACAAGAGCAGTGCTGGGAATTGGGAATTTTTCTTTATGGCTTATAATCATGTTTGCATTTCACTGGCTATGACTTTTAGTATCTAAAACACTGTGTTAAATCATTGTACAATATGAAACACTTCCATATACAGTAAAAATACAGCAAACACACACACACACAAGTATATATATATATGAAAATGATAGTGTTTTGTGTTATTTTTATGTTTAAAAAGTATGCACTGCATTATTTTAGTGTCTATAGACTGTATTATCTATACTTAAAAGGCCAATTTTTGTCATGTAGTCTTGCATTTTACTGTATTTGGTGTTCATCAGTGTGTTTTTGACGAATACATTTTTTTAAAAAGTGTAAAAGAACATGATGGAGATATAATAATTAATTTTTAAGTTTTATTAAGTGTTAACAATGAGATTAATTTTTATTAACACAAAATTTGTCACCAAAGAAGTCATTCGGTTTAACCAAAAATTCACTTGTACCAAATGACACTTTTGGTTATACCGAATGACAATGCCAACAGGCTGATATCTAGCAAAATGAAAATCAAATATTTTATATTTAGTACAAGTTTTTAAAATATTACAACATTTTCCATGTTTTATAGCAGTTGAACCAAATGACATGATGATTCAGGACATGTGCATCAAGTGAAAACATGAATTTTTCAAATAGTCAGAAAGAGTTAGTCACTTTTACTTTGTCTTTTGCTGGTGTCTGAATGATGTCACATCCTATTGACCGCATGACAATATGATCCCTTTATATTGGTTACTCCGAATGACACCAGTGAAATTCATTTTTCCGGACATTCTTTCTCATGACAAAGCAATGACTTCTACAGATCATTTTAATATCATCACTATGTTGATATATGAGGCTATAAAATCATGCGAGAATAAAAAAATAAATACATCTATTACATTTTAAGATATTTTAATCACAAATGAAACGTCCTTTGGACGGTTAAACCGAATGACCTTTCAAAGTCTTTTTAAAACCTTTTGGATTCAATAAATGAGATCTAGTTGTATTACCTTACTTTGGATGTCATATTGTTGTTTTTTATTATTAATAAAGTCCATTGATTGTTATTAAAATGCCCTGTTACGTCAGTGACCCCAATATATTTAGTGGACATCAAATGCTGGAAACCAAAATTGCACAATTCTCACGCTGTTTGTTCACGCTCAGAATTCGTCCTGTCCTGATTATGTTACTACATTTTGAAAAGTCACACTGATTTGAAATGCAGTTTTTTAAGCTGCAGTAATCCATTTTCTCTAGGACCATTTTCAATCCATATTAATTTCCCTTTTTTTTCACGGTTGTCCTTGAAAATTACCTGTCCGTATCCTCCCGTGCATTAACCGTATGTGTACTAAATCACAACCGCCTTCACTTCGCATGCAGAGTGTATTCTCCACATCAAACGTTTCGTTTCTAATGGCGACTCATGCCCTACCTAAGTTTTCCCCTCAGGTGAGGTGCGATTTGTCAGCTGCGGTGGAGACGAGCACGTGTACTGTGGACTTCCCATGTGCCCAGGTTGACTGGAAAAGCTTTTAATGAGTGTTCAGCCATGAACCGAAGGTCTTCTCATTTCCACCTACTCTCTTGAGAGCGTGCTACCTAGGTTCAACGAGGGTTATCAAAACACTGTAAATAACATCCTCCTGTAGGTAAAGTATTAAAATTCAATAAAAATCGAGATAAAACATAATGTGACCTTAGACACTGAGAAACGCAGAACACTTGATGCAGAATAGATTAAGATCTGCATTATGTAAATACGACAAATTGTTTAGTGGGAGGTACTATAATACTTGTAAAAGTCAGTCTTAAAGATGCAGTTTCATCACAATTGAGGAAGAAAACTTTCAGGAATCCCATTTAAAATTCTAACCCACAACTCATTTTATTCCCTATTTTTTTCTTAGTTAAATGTCAATTTCTCCGAAGCCTGCGGGAATTTCTGATAATCGTTTTAGTGGCTTGAAAAAAAATGAGTTGGTTTAAAATGCCATATTATTTCCCCAGTCTTCCTGAAACCTAATTTACCTGCACAGCTGATAGATTGGAAAAACCATTTGCGCTCATTCATTCCAATCGTTTGGCTTGTTGCATTTCAGGGGATGCATTCTGTTGAGTAAATTTGCTCTAGGTGAAAGCTTCTTCAGTCTTTTATCAACGCATCTGCAAGTCTAAACATCCAGCACAGAGCAGACATGAGAGGAAGGAGCCGAGTTCTCAATATGAGAGGAAGCTGCTCGCGCTGATGCCTGAAGCCGGTTAGCTGCCAGTGTGTTATGGATGATGTCCACAGTTTCGCTGAAGTTTTGCAGTTTCGGATTGCGATCTTTCATTACAGGATCTTAATTCATCAACACAGGCAACAACATTGTATGGTCACTGCTTCGTTCCAAAGCTTTGTTTTTAGGGCGACAGGTCCTGCACCAATGAGGAGCCATTGCAGTTACGCCATTGACGACTTATGATGACCTTAAAAATTGGAGGCAGCAATGATACAAGGGAAAAAAACTGAACTTTTGATTTTATGGAAAAGCCTAACCCAGATATGAGGGCTGCAAACTAGCTTTTTATTAAAAACCAGCTGTTGTCTGCGTGTAACAATGCCTTATTGTCCGTGTTAAATGAGCAAACACACAAAACTTTTACAATGGCCTAAATGCGGAAAGTACCAGCGACTATAGATATAGAAAGATGGTTCGCTAATATGACGGAATACGTCCCGCCTTCTGAGTAAACGAGCCAATCGCTGATCGATAATGTCATTGCGTCACTGCACTCAAAAACATATTTCAGTCTGTCCTTCAGTGATTCTGCTTGTTAACAGCAGGCGTTCATCATTAATGCGCAATCATCACTTAATGATCTCATTAACTCTGACAGTACTTTAACCTGGGCATTTTTCTGTGAACTATTACATAAATCTTATCTGTTTCATCTACATATGACTGAGAAATATGAAGCACATTAAGTTTATTAGTTTGTTTATGTTGAAACTATGTAATCCAAATGGATGGAAAATTACATAAAACTTATGTTCAGACTACAATATTTTTTTGAGTGTGCAGCTGCCGTTAGAAGCTCGAAAACGTGCAAAAATGAACTTTTTTAATGCTATTTAAGCATATGAAACAACTTTTGTGCAAAAGTTCAAGTCAGATTTTGTTGATTTGAAATATGTTAATCAATTGTGAGTTCACCAAGCAGTTTTTGAGATTTCAGGATTCCCCCATTCAAATTGATTGGATTTGGTCTTCCAGCCGATGAACAGACTTTCCTTGAAAGGGACTTTGAAAGTACTCGACGACCAAGAATCCCAACTCACTCTCAATATATAATGTTGATTCACAAAGCAGTTCAATATACAAGAAGTTAATTTTGAGTCATTTACAGAAGACACGGTACTGCCAGTTGCTTTGTAACTTTTTGCGACGTCAACGTAAATAGCCTCTTTTCTAAGCAACACCAAAGACTGTAGTGATGACGCTTCTTTCCTGAATGTGCGAACGAACGAACGAATCTTTTGAACAATGATTCAATGACTCGCTGCGTTTCGTCCCTAAATGAATTACTTGCTGTGTCTCAATTCGCATACTATCCGACCTAAATAGTGTTCGAAATTAATTAGTGCGTCCCAAATCATAGTATGTTGAAATAAACGCACAAAGATGGTGTACTTTTTACGGTTAGAATCCGAAGTGCAGATCCGTGCACATTCTAACGGCTACTAATGCCCATAACCCATTGCTGGATGGACGAGGATTCGATTAGAACTACAAACACGAATCAAATGTGTTAAAAACTACAAACATGGAGGATATGTGAGTCCGACGGTTGAGCAGAGAGAGTTTTTGAGTGATTAATTATCATGATCTAACCTAACGAAATGTGTTCCACATTATATTTAATCTGCAACAGCATTGTGAACTTTTGTAATGATACATTTGGCCATAACTTTTAAATTGCAAACACATGAGTAGAGTTCTCCGCAAGAAAGACCCATGACTGGCATATTATATTATATTGTTATTACAATGCTATTATGTTTTGTGTAGGGAAATCCTGGCTAATATATAGTGTTATATTTACAAGCTTCCCACAGGTATTTAAGATTTTGTGGTGGCGTTCATGTGCGACATCTCATTCGACATGACTTGAACGCAGCATTTGTAAGCGAATTGGGGTTTTGAATGAATAGGTCGAGTGAACGAGTCAACGACTCACTCATAAAGACAATCGCTTGCTGCCACCTTCTGGCGTAACTGAAACCTGCAGAATCCCTAAAAAATTCTAGAACACATTTTTTTTACTTCTATTTATATAGAAATTTTAGTTTAAGTTTTAGTATTGCATTGTTTAGTATTATTATGTGATTTTGCCATTTCTTTTAGTTTTTTATTTTTGTTTTGTTACATTTATGCATAAATACAATTCATTTTATATCCATTTTAGTTGAGTAATTTTAGTCTACTTCAGGTTAAACCTCATTATCCCAGATTAAGATGATTTTTTTCATCTAATATTTATATTTGATCTGATTTCATCTTTATTTTAATGACCAAAAACTATTTTTTAATAGTTTTAAAAGCTGTGTAAATTAGACTAATCACATGCAAAGACTGGAACTAGTTGTTGCATAATGTACATCGTCACTCGAAACAAAGGTTAATACCTGTTTTTATTAATGATATTCAATCGTATGTGTCTTATTACCCACATCTCTCTTCAGTCCCATAATATTCTACAGATATAGCAGTAATATGTCTTTGGCTATTATGGAGCTCTCTCAATAATTAATTCCAATTCTATTTAAAATCTTATGAGAGCAATCTGTTCAAATGAAGTCTGAACTCCTCTCTTGCAGGAATCACTTATTTAGAATCCACAGTGGAGGTGATGCATCATCCACGGATATTACATTTTTTATTTGCTTTATGTGTTTTTCACCGCCTCGGTTAGACTCTGAATCCATCATTTGCTCGTGGAGTCAATCTCCTCAGCACCTTGGAGAGTTCTCAGCATTTGTGGCAGTACTGTCTACCTCCCAAGAGGGGTCACCCTAGAGTCATCTGCGTTTAATTACTGCATAGAAACTACTTGAGGAGGTTGCCTTGCAAGTCAGTACTAGAAATAAAAAAAGAGACATTCTCCTTTAAATTTTGTTTTATTCCATATTGCACTTTATGATGTAAAAATGCTGACTCCAATAAAATAGATGACACCGCCAAGGCCAAACATACTGGCTTTATAAGCTCATCATGATGTAACACAAAGAATATGACTCCATTAGTGTGGCACAACATTAGTCACATTAGCTCAAAGTATGGATCTTTACAGCCCATTTCCCCTTTAGTAGCTATAATTAGGCTAGTTTTGTGCAAAGTGCCTTTTTGAAGGGCAACAGAAAGTCCCCTTGAAGGGTGATTAGAAAAAGCTTTTTCTCTCTCCCGCAGGTTAGATATTTATGTTAAAAAGGTAATGCATAATGCATGAAGGGCTAAGAGCGGAAAAAGAGAAGGTGGATGGCGATGTATATCCTTAGACTACATCTGAAGTGGAGTCGTTATCAATGTCTTTTGCGCCCCATTAGAGTCTGCGACGTACAGAATCTCACATTAGGCATTAAAACGGATAATGGAGTGTTTTAAGATCAGAATTGTGCCCATTGAGCGCTTCAAGACGCTCCATCAGATAAAGAACCGACTATCGTTTGACTTTGAACGAGTCCTTGTTATTAAAGGTATAGCTAGAGCTATCGTTATGATTAAATACGGCGTATTGAATGACCTCTGACCTCTTCTGTGTTCGCCACTAGTGGCCGCTGACGCGCTGTAGATAGGAACTGTGTTTTCACATCTCAATGTTCCGGGGGACGCTAATAGTGGAACGGACGGCTAACGATATAGCATGTAGCATTTGCGTAAACTCGGAGGAGATCTTTGGATAAGGTATACATTTGCCTTAAATATGTTTTTAATTGCTTACATGTCAGCTGTCTGCCATGAATTAAACATGTGTTAAAAAAGCATTTTACAGTTTACCACCTCATTTTACCGTATTGGCCTTATTCTGTTTTTGATGTCGTAATCCTGTTGAAGTGCCTTTGAGTGTAATAATTCAATTTGTTTATAACATCTATAGCATGACACTTTTATTCATTTATTCTCATTGTGTTATGTGCTTTTAAACCCCACGTTATTAAACACACATACTTGTCATTGCTCAGCATTTGTTATTGTCAGGAATTTACACAATATGTGTCCTCCATCCATCTAGAGATGTACCTATTTTAATCAATAACAGGTGTATGTTTACACACATGTGTGGCTTTGCACTGTATACAAACAAATTGAGTCTATTTATTACTCTGTGTTACATTTAGATAAGCTAAAGTGTGAAGTGAGGGACATTTTTAACCCTTATGTGCTGTATGTTTTCATCCACTATGGGGAATTTTTGAGTCTTAATTTGGCCATAACTTTCTCCGTGTTTCAGCAAATGGAATGATTTTTGGTGAAAAAAAATCTTATTTTGACACATATTCTGGGAAAATGCTTTGAAAATGTTCAAAAACTCAACAGTATTCTGTTGGCAAATTCACCACCCTTTCGTTATGATTTTAACTGCTTTAAAAATGTATCAGATAAATTTATTTTTTTTCAATTTTTTTTGCTTAAATCTATTAATCAACCTCAGTCCTGATCAAAACTACTAAATTAAAAAAAAAAAAAACTTTAGGACTCAGGATTTAACTCTTTAATTGCCAAATTCATAAATGATGTCACTGATTTGGGAAAAACGTGTCAAAGATTAGAAACAACATTGGCTTTGATGCGTTGTTAGTTTTTTAAAGAGTTAATATCCTGATTTTATTTTTTTTTTTAATTTAGTAGTTTTGATCAGGACTGAGGTTGATTAATAGATTTAAGCAAAAAAATGTGAAAAAAATATTTATCTGATACATTTTTAAAGCAGTTAAAATCGTGGCTGTTTTCATAACGAAAGGATTGTGAATTTGAACAATGCACAAGGGTTAAATCGAGATAAAATTGATTATTGTAATAATAGCATAGGAAGGAGACAAAACAATTGCAATACAAATTATAATACTGTCCCATGTAATAAGTGATATTTTGAGCTCTGAACTAGGTAAAGTTTTCACCTTACTTCACACTAATCAATAATTCACTGTGTAAAGAGAGCAAAGTCGAGTTCAGGCGTGTTAGTATTGCGCTTCATGTCTATCCCTCATTAATCCTGCTTGATTGAACGTTATAGATTGTATCGAATATGCTAAAATATGTTCCTTTGCCATTTCACAGCAAACCATTGAGTTCTGTGCTCATATTGCAAATGTGATGAAGTTTTTTCTTTATTTTAGTGTCCAGTATACTATGGTGTGAGACACTGAAATGGCTGGCCGTATTCCTTTGGTTTTACTGGCCTGTGGCTCTTTCAATCCCATTACCCACCAGCACATGCGGCTATTCGAGCTGGCCCGAGACCACATGCACCAGACGGGTTGGTTCCACCTGTTCGTTTACTTGAAACTGGCCATCATCTGTTATCAGGCCCAAACTGGCCTCCTTTCCACTGTCCCTCCGGGCCTGTCACGTTGAAGTGGTTTCTGTTTGCATTTTGATTTATTTTTTAATTCTAGTCTGAAGTATGTCAGTGTTATTTTTAGTTTATTTTCATGTTCATTTTACTTCACATTTTAGTTACAATTCTGACTTTTTAGAAAAATATTCACAATTGCTTTGACTTAAACTCACAAATGCGATTTATATACACTAGTCAGAATTGTGTTTCTCTTTTTAACTTGCAATTTCGAGTTTATATCTCACAGTTGTGAGAAAAACTTTTTTTAACTTTTTTTTTTTTTTAAACTTACTTTTTCTGGGGGGTTTTTTTATTCGGTGGCGTAAACAAGCTTCCACACTTTCGTCATTTTATCATTATTATTATTTCACTCATTTTTAGTTATGTTTAGTTTTTATTTATTTGCAGTTAATTAAACCTCTTCCAGTTCATTTCCAAGGCAAAATTTTAAATTTGTTAGTTTTCCAACAAATATTAATATTTTTTTTTCAGGTTTATTTCAATTAAGAAAAATATTTCTGCTAGAATAACCCTTGTCCAAATCTGTTTTCTTATGCAGAGGCTTTTCTTTGTGTAAGGCTGTAAGGAATGAGCAGCAAATGCAAAGTGTGAATGTTTAATGCTCTTAGCGGTGCTTTTCCATGAGATGCATCAGCTGACCTGCGAACATGCACTCGCATAAGCTCACACCCCACGTTTACAAGGGGAAAAAAAGGCTTTGTAGCTGCTCTAACACTGAATCTACAATGCAAGCAAGCATTTTAAGTGGCGTTAATCAGAATTGGAACATTTTGTTGTGTTGCACTGCAGACATGGTGTAACTGCACCTCTCGACAGCCTCGACATGGTGCCGGCGCGCTGACATTTTAGCTTGTGTTTATTTGCCGCACACACTGTACTCCAGTACTTGCAGAAGTATCATGACAAGCTGCCAAATTGCATGCATATTATATTACCTTCAAGAGTGTCTGGAGACTTGTTTTTGGTTCGTTGCCATTTTTATGAAAGATTAAAACAGACTTTTAAAAATTAATTTTATTGATCAATTCTGTTTTATAATGTTTTGCATATGCAGCTAATGAGAAAATGCAAAAACAATTGCTGCGTGATGCGAATTCATCTTGACTATGCGAAATTACAGCATTATTTGGCAAAAACATTAAGCATTCAGCAACTCATTAGAGTCTGCATGTGTATGCAAAGCTTGTGTTAATTTGTGTGCAGCGACTTGGAAACTTTTGTAGGGCTGTTGCACTTAGAAAATAAATCAATGTCTATTTAACAAGCCACTTATTTACATTTTACAGCAGATACTTTAAAGTATTAGTTCTTTTTAAAATGAAAATTACCCCAAGCTTTACTCACCCTCAAGCCATCCCAGGTGTATATGACTTTCTTCATTCTGATGAACATAATCAGAGTTATATTAATAAATATCCTGTCGCAAGCTCAAGAAAGTGCGTCGTAAACGTACTCCACACTGGGTTAATAAAGGCCTTCTGAAGTGATGCATTCGTGTTAGAAAAATATCCATATTTAATAAGCAATAAAGTAAAATATCTTGCTTCCGCCAGATCACCGTCCGTATTCAACTGAGGAAGAAAGTGTAACGCCTCTCGCGGTTCAAAACGCTTCCGCTACGTCCTACACCTTCCCTAAAAAACTTACGAGAAAAGTTTCAAACAGGTGCACTGTCATTATAAAGCTTGGACGGGTCAGGATATTTATTAATGTAACTCCGATTGTGTTCATCAGAAAGAATTCATATACACCTAGGATGGCTATTTTAAAGTGAATTAATACTTTAAGGGTGCAGTGAGTGATTTCTGAGAAACACTGTTGATTTTTTTGAAATCAACCCAAACAAACACACCCCTCCGTTCATTGCTCCACCCCAATTATGCACAAACACGCAGATCTATAATGCAGGTCTCTTTATCATAGCTGCAGCGAATCAAAATAATGTTCAAAATTAAGCGACGATGATGAGCAAACGACAAGGAAGTACAAAAAATTAGCATGCAGTACACGAGTATATACGAGCATGAGTTAATAGATAGCACAGCAGCTCCAGACGAACTCAACACTCACAACTCTCCAGTTACTACAGCTAACATACAACAACAGCATGTCTTGGCTCTGTGAAACAGCAAAACCAATGTTACTCAAGTATGGATCTGAAACAACACAATCTCAGTGCCCATTTTTAGACCTTCCCACTCAGGTCTCTCCAGCACTGGAAAGCTTTTCTAATATTAATGGGTCCTAAAGCCCTTGCCTGATCGTAACCCTTCTTTTTCCAGTGATATTCTTCTGAGCTTTTCTCTATTTTAATGTCTCTCAGCCATCTCTCTTTCTATACAGTGTTTCTTTAAAACCCCCTCTTGCTCTCTCTCTCCTCCCCCATCCTGAGTGGACACGCCCCCTACTCCTAATTGGCGCATTCTCTCCTCCCCCATCATGAGTGGACACGCCCCCTACTCCTAGTTGGCTCATTCTCTCCTCGCCCATCATGAGTGGACACACCCCCTACTGCTGATTGGGTCACACTCTCCTCCCCCATCATGAGTGGACACACCCCCTACTGCTGATTGGCTCATTCTCTCCTCCCCCATCATGAGTGGACACACCCCCTACTGCTGATTGGCTCATTCTCTCCTCCCCCATCATGAGTGAACACCCCCCCACTCCTAATTGGCTCATTCTCTCCTCCCAAATCATGAGTGGACACGCCCCCTACTCCTAATTGGCTCATTCTCTCCTCCCCCATCATGAGTGGACACACCCCCTACTGCTGATTGGGTCACACTCTCCTCCCCCATCATGAGTGGACACACCCCCTACTGCTGATTGGCTCATTCTTTCCTCCCCCATCATGAGTGGACACACCCCCTACTGCTGATTGGCTCATTCTCTCCTACCCCATCATGAGTGGACACACCCCCTACTGCTGATTGGCTCATTCTCTCCTCCCCCATCATGAGTGAACACCCCCCCACTCCTAATTGGCTCATTCTCTCCTCCCAAATCATGAGTGGACACGCCCCCTACTCCTAATTGGCTCATTCTCTCCTCCCCCATCATGAGTGGACACACCCCCTACTGCTGATTGGCTCATTCTCTCCTCCCCCATCATGAGTGAACACCCCCCCTACTCCTAATTGGCTCATTCTTTCCTCCAAATCATGAGTGGACACGCCCCCTACTCCTAATTGGCTCATTCTCTCCTCCCCCATCATGAGTGGACACACCCCCTACTACTGATTGGCTCATTCTCTCCTCCCCCATCATGAGTGAACACCCCCCCCCCCCCTACTCCTAATTGGCTCATTCTTTCCTCCCAAATCATGAGTGGACACGCCCCCTACTCCTAATTGGCTCATTCTCTCCTCCCCCATCATGAGTGGACACACCCCCTACTGCTGATTGGCTCATTCTCTCCTCCCCCATCATGAGTGAACACCCCCCCTACTCCTAATTGGCTCATTCTTTCCTCCCAAATCATGAGTGAACACCCCCCCTACTCCTAATTGGCCCATTCTCTCCTCCCCCATCATGAGTGGACACACCCCCTACTCCTAATTGGCCCATTCTCTCCTCCCCCATCACGAGTGGACACACCCCCTACAGCTCATTGGCTCTCTCCAAGTGTGTTGTGCGGCTCAGTCCGATCCACTTACAAACAGTGTTTCTCAGAAATCACTTACTGTACCTTTATTCCAAAAGCGGTGCATTGCATTGATGGTATGCATTTTAACATTTCACGCATTCCCTAGGAACCGAACCCATGTTGTTGGCATTGTTATAGTATCTGAGCTACAGAAACTGTGGTATGCTTTATATTTGACATCTGGTAATGATGCATTTGACTCAATTTGGGTCAGATATTTTGTCTTTTTCCATCTTGCAGGTCTGTATCATGTAGTGGGTGGCATTGTGTCTCCTGTCGGTGATGGTTATGGTAAACAGGGTCTTGTTGCTTCCAAACACCGACTTGCTATGGCAAGACTGGCCCTACAGAGCTCTGACTGGGTTTCCGTAGATGACTGGGAGAGCCAGCAGGCGGATTGGACAGAGACTGTGGTGGCCATGAGGTGAATATATACAGCATTTGCTTCTTGCAATGACTAATGTGAATCACTCATCCATTCCAAAGTTTGATAAGACAAGAAACTTTTTGGAGTCTTTTAACACAACCGAGACACTGACTGTAAAGGAAACATTGAGCGGTCTTGACAGATCCTGATGAGGTTCAGAGCTAGAGTCATCCTTCAAAACTACTGTTCAAATTTCAATCATACTGATGATATTAATATGATACGCCATACAGTTACGTCTTTAATGATCTGATATACGTTAGGACGTGAAGAATCTTCTATCTCACATGTGAAGTCTCATTTATATAGTGCAATATATACAAAAATCTAAAAGAATAATGAGTGAAAAGCAGGTATAGAATATAGATATTCGATCTTTACTGTAGAAATATTCCATGTTGCCATTATATCTGTGAATTCACCTTGCATCTCACCCTCTATGAAAAACTGTACAAACTCACTGTCATCTTAGAAATTTCGGAGCTAAAGCCAAAACTTTATAGGAGCGGAATCCTTAAATTCCCCGTGTATGAGATATCAAATAGCCAGGCGCTGGCGTGACTCATTCCAGCCTCTGCTATCCATCATAACAGCCACGGTTCCCATTCTCCTCGGATTCTGCCACAGAAAGTCTTAAACACCCTGTCATCCTTTAGTATTTGGCGGCGAGTGGTTTTCATTTTGCGCCCATGCCAAATTCTTGTCCCCTCTTTTTGGCTTGATGGGCCATTCCTTCACTTGAATCCCTCAAGTGATAACTAGAGACTGTTTAAGGACCCCTCTGAGCACTCAAATTTTTTATGGCAACTGCTTGCTATGCCCTTAGGTGGCTAATTAATACTGGGATGCCAGGGAAGAGGACGGCTGCTCTCGCACCAGGGGCCCGTGCCAAGGCTTTGTCTTTCTAGGTTCGTAATTTACTTCCTGGCAGAACTGGATGATATTCACAATTGCTTGTGTGCCCTTGCTGTTGACCTATGTGTTGAATTACCAGCTTGAGTTTTCGTCATTTTAAAGGCTCTGTTCTAAAATCCAGTGGGCACTGCAGCCTCATTTTAAAGTGCGCTCCTTACGAAAAGGTGATTGCAAAAAGTAGATACCTTCTTTTGGCCAAGTTCTTCCAGCATTGCTTGTATCCTTCACATAGAAATTGATCTTTGGGGAGAAGAAAAATCCATCTATATGTCTTCATCAATCCATTTACCATTCAAAAGTTTGAGGTCAGAAAGATTTTTTCAAAGCGTTTTCTATCGTTTCTATACTGATTTTTAGAAGGCAGACTGAGATGGCGAACGGGAACATGGTTTTTGTAACATTAGCAACACTTTATTAGCTGTTTGATAACGTAGGCAAGGCTAATCATATTAATGACCGTTAAGTGTCCGACATTGAGAGCGATACATCAACTTGTAGACGAGCCTGTATTATTCGCTCTTCATCTTCTTCTTCTGAATCAGTTTCTGGTTCAAACGTATTTGGCTGAATTTGCCATGCGCAGCGTTTACTACAGTAAAGTTGAGCGAGTGGATCAGGTGATCTGAGCTGGTGTGAGTGAGTGGAGGCGGGGACTAATTTGCATATTCATGCAACCGCGTATGCTAAATGAAGCAAGGGTTACATTTTAAGACATGAAGAATTCTTTTCAGATCAGAAAACGGTTAATTATGTCATTTTGGTGATCAAAGATGAAGGATAAAATTATTGACTACAGTGCAACTTTACTTTTTTAATATATATTTATAAAAATTATTCAGCAAGAATGCATTAAATTGACAATAATTTACAATGTTACAAACACTTATATTTTAAATAAGTTCTTTTCTTTTAAACGTTCTATTCATCAAAGAATCCTTTAAAAAAAAAAAAACACTAAGCAGCTGTTTTCAACATTGATAATCATAAATGTTTCTTGAGCGGCATATTAGAGTGATTTCTGAAGGATCATGCGACACGGAAGACGCTGAAAATTCAGATTTGGGATCACATAAACACACGAGGCATTTCTTGTTAAACTTACTTTCAAATTTAGATGCAGAAATTCATCCTTCGGTCCACCTCTCACTTTATACATCACGCACCAATACATGGGGGCGAAATAGTTTTAACTGTTGTTACCTCGGTAATTTTCTCCTTGTAATGGTTTCACACTCCTACGCAACAACAAAGCTGATTACAGCCTCTTGTGAGAGATCGGAGGAGTTAAGATTCGAATCTAGAGGTTCATGTAACTCAGAGAGAATGTAAAGCTTCTCCCATGTTTGTAAGCTGATTAGCTAAACAGTATAGCCATTCATGCTCACTGTCGCTTATCTCCGTGCCTCGTTAAACACAGGTACCACTATGGCCGCATAGCCGCTCAGTACCGCCACGGCAAGGCCCCGCCCACAGATGAGCGACCAGCCTCTGGTAAGCCCCGCCCACCTCTCAGCATTGCCACAGAAACCTCTCAACACAATTCAGGTTTCCTCTAAGCCTCCTCTCTGGCCCAACAGAGCATTTTCTGTCTTTGCTAATCGCTTTAGATAAGTCCGGCGCATTTAAAACAGGCTGTTGTCTTCTCTCTGGCCAGCACAAGCGCTCTTTTTTTCTTTTCTTTTTTAACAGTGCTTTTATTTGTGGGTGTTGTAGAGGAGCATGCTAATGAAGTCTAATACCCTCCACAGGATGACTGGGCTTAAGACGAGCGTGCTCGGACTGTTAACGAAGCTGAGATTAATAGCCAGGACAACTTTAAAACAAGACAATTGCCAAGAATGATAGAACGCATGCACACAAAAACCCTGTTATCTTAAAACCTTTCACAGGATGCCTTGATTCTTTGCAAACCCCTTGTTCTGATACTATTCTGCTCGACAGACCTCCTCCTCATCCTTCTCTTACAAATAAACACATCCGTTGGATTTAACCTAAAAGACGTTGACTTTTTCAGAATGAGATCCGTTTAATTTCAGATTTCACGTTGAATTATCACAGGGATTATTTTTTATTAAAACTGCCTTCATGCAAGACCCTTTTAGGCGATTCAGAGCAATTTGGCGCTTGCTGAGTTAAGCCTTTTGTGATTGTCTGGAAATGTTAGTGTTTGTATTGAAATGTGCACAATGCTTTCAATTTCGGTGTTTTTCCTGAATGTATTCATTATTAGAATAAGTATGACGAGCGTGGTGTTTCCCGCGCCCCATGCATTGTGCACATACATTGCTTTAGTTTAGTCACATGGAGTAGAAATAAAGCGCTTCATTTCCTGCTCCCTGCAATTCATGTGTGATTAAAGAAAAGCCACACGTTATAGCGAGAGAATTCGAGTTAAAAGCATACTATTGATTCATTCATATGCTTTAAATATCGCAGCTGAGGTCGAGCCCTGGCATTACTGCCCATGAAATGATTTCTAATGAAGCGTTGAGAAAAGATCAAGAGACATTTTACAGGTTTCATGCAAGTGTCAAATATATCATTTTTTATATGGAATGCTTTGAGTCACCATAATGTTTTGAAAGGCAGTAAAAACCCCAGAGTTCAATCAACTCTGCTCAGATGACATTTGGTCCCGCTCTAAATAGTGTTAAAGTAACACTGAAGCAGAGTTGAAGTTAATGAGATAATTAAACAATTAATTAAGCGACGATTGGACATTAATGATGAACACCTGCTGTTAACAAGCAGAATCACTGAAGGACAGAGAAACACAAGGAACTACAACTGACTTCAGCCACGGTCTTAGATTGAATCAACTGAAGATAAAAGACATTCAATCTCTGAAGAGTGTTACAAATGTTATCTGAGCAGAGTTGATTTAACTCCGGGGATTTTACTGTGTAAGCAATTGTATTCACAAATGATACATTAAAGGAAATATTCAAATCTCCGCAGTATTCCAGAATTCTAGTTTAGGGAGGATGCGGGAGGTTATTATAATTTGGCATGCTTTGTTGGTTGGTACAGTATCGCTCTGTCACTGCAGATACTGTTATACTTATTATTTATATGCTATTAATACTACTAATTGAGTCACCGTTGACACTCCATTGATATTAATATTGACACTATTGCCTTTTCTAAAGCAGCTTTACGCCTGAAATTGACGTTGTTTCAAAGCTGATGAATTTTATTATTGTGAAGCTGTGAGGATCTGAATTGTATAAAATGTGTAAATAAATTAGCCTTAACTTGACTATTCTAGTATGTATTAATATTTTGAATGAACTTTTATTTGTATATTTTCAGTTTTCTTTTTTAGTCAGTTGGGTGCATTCTTTTATTTAAAAATTACTTTTTAAATAATGTTAATATTTCTGTATAGATTTAATAATTTTTTAAAGGTACAATATGTAATATTTTTTGGATTAAAATATCCAAAAACCACTAGAACAATGTTATATATATATTTTTTGACTTGTGTACTTACATTATCCCAAATGAATCCAAGAATTAGAAGAAATAAGCCATTTTAACCAGGACACAGACCGTGTCCGTGCGTCGCCTATCATTGGCATCATACAGTCCCATCCTGACAACTCCCATGATTCCACGAAGCCAAGGCGCCATCAAGCCACGCTTTTGTTTTGAATAAGCGACAATTACATATTGTGGCTTTAAGTTTCAGCTAATGTTAATATTTTATTTTTTCAGCTTTATTTCAGTTATTTAACAGCTTTTTCAGTTAGTTTACACAACAACGTTGTACTAAAATTGGAAAAGTTTTTTATGACAACGTTATCAAAACTACGCCCTTTCACACGGATCCGCGAAAACGACTAAAAGCGCTGTATTACGCATGTCAGTAGATGGCGACGTCACTGCGCGTACGCGTTCTTTTACAGAGCGCTTACCAAACACGCATTATTTTTGACAGTTACTGCACTGTGATATTCTCGTTATTTCTCTATAGCGGCTAATAAATTGCGCATTCACAGAAAACACCTTACTTACGCGTCGAAAATTAAAGTGGATAGACTAAACACGTAATACGCATGTGCAGATTTGTGTTTTTGCGGTTTACACGGAGATAGTAATGGTATCGTTTTCAAAAACTTGCACTTTAAAAAAAAGTTTATTTTCAGGCCGTCACATAAATGAACAGCCAAAACGCATAAAAAGTTGAAACACAGCCTCTTGCTTGGGTAACATCAACAACATGTCTGAGAAAAAAATTACAATACAAGTCTTGTAAGACATGAAAAATTGAAATTTGAAAGCTGTGAATGAGCAATCGCATTGATATTGTTCTGAAACACTGGGTTCCTTTGATTCCAGACTCATTAAAAAAAGGTGATTCTGTGTGGATATCACTGATTTAGGTCAAGGTCAAGGTCAATTTTATTTATATAGCCCTTTAAAACAGCATGAATGCTGACCAAAGTGCTGCACAACATATCAAAGCACAATAGAATTTCAATACTAATAATAAAATATGAAAGGAAATCAAAACAAAAGCGATAAAATTAAGACAGGAACATTAAAAAAAAATAATAATAATACCAAGTTACACATATGCCTGAGAAAAAAAGTATGTTTTGAGGGAAGATTTAAATGAATTTAGGTCCGCTGATTGATCGTATCAGTCTCTGTGAAAGCCCTGGGCTCTGTACACTGCAATCGTTCAAGTTAAGCACCATATTCAGCTTCAGAAGCAGTTGTCAGTTTGCTTCCGCTTCTTTTGACAACCTTGACAGTCCTGTGATGAAGCGCTGCCCTTCTGCTCCATCTCTGATGACAGCAAACAGTAGTTATATCAGCACTGAAAAGATGAAAATGACAATAATATATACGATCAGTAACGTGATCGATTTCCCCCCTGCAGATGTGCCGCAGTTGAAGCTGCTTTGTGGAGCGGATTTCATGGACACGTTTAAGGTGCCCGGTTTGTGGAGGGACGATCACGTGGAGGAAGTGGTGGGCCGCTTCGGACTGGTCTGCGTGAGCCGTGGCAGCCTGCAGCCAGACCGGGCTATACACGAGTCCGACTTGTTGTCCAGGCACCGGCACAGCATTTTCCTGGTTCGGGAGTGGGTACACAATGAGATCAGTGCTACGGAGATCCGACGAGCCCTACGGAGGGGCCACAGTGTTAAATATCTTTTACCAGACTCTGTCATTGATTACATAAGAGAGCACAGCCTTTATTCACAAGACAGTGAGATGAAGAACAAAGATGTTAAACTACGACCTTTTACCAAGCAAGCAATACAAGACTGATGTGGGCTGTCGGAAACCCGTAGCCTGAGGCGGTGCAAAGGCCAATTCACATTGAACCGACAAACGCCGACCGACGGCAACTGACACTGTCGGGATTTGTCGGATCAGTGTGTTTCCCCTGTCGGCATCTGTTGCCGTTGGTTGGTGATTATTTTCTGTCTGTCGGTGCAGTGAATCGGCCGACAGCTGCGTTGGAATTTAGTTAGCTAAATAAAGTTTTGCTTTTCAACATGCTATTAATTTTTCACCTTTATTCCTAAAACTAATAACTAATAAGTTAATTTTTTATATGTTGTCGAATCTTAATTTTGCAAAAGCCGATCTCACATGGCGTGATTGACATGCCGACACTGTAAAAATTCGGTTTACTTAAAAAAAAAAGGGAGCTGTGGTTAAATTTACTGTAAATTTACATTTTAGGATTTACAGATTTAAATTAATTTACGTTAAAAAAAGTAGTGATTTTACCAACTTAAGGAAGTACTAATGTCTGTTTTGTACCTTTAATTCGCTGACAACCATCAATAACTAATGTTGATGAGAGTCACATGATGAATAAAAGTTCATCACAAGCAGCTTATATTCATTCACACAAACACTAAACGCCATCATGGGAACGTACATGACGCCAAAACATGCAATAATCATTCATTTAGTAACATTAGATGTAAAATAAAACGCTAATGTGCATAACTGATGATAAAAACTTAGAAGAAACAGAGCTATTTCAATGAAAATACACCAAATGTGATGTGTCATGTAGGGAATTGTGGGAATGTCAATTTAATGGGGTTTTTTTTCTTTTTCACCTTCAAATACTGTAACTTCAAAGGGTTAGTTCACCTAAAAATGAAAATTTTGTCATTAATTACTCGCCCTCATGTCGTTCTACACCCGTACGAATCTTTTGTTTCGAATCAGAGCGCCGAAGTCACGTGATTTCAGTAAACGAGGCTTTATTACGTCGTAAGTGATTCGCAATTTCAATATTTCACTTTGGCAGTTTGATACACGAACCGAACGACTGATTCGAAACAAAAGATTCGTAAAGCTTCATGAATCAGTGTTTTGAAATCGCCATCTCTAGATATTGTTGAAAAGTTGTTTTTTGGTTTTTTTTTTTTGTCGCACTAAAAGTATTCTCATTGCTTTATAACATTAAGGTTGATCCACTGTACTCACATGAACTGTTTTAAACATGTTTTAGTGTCTTTCTGTTCATCTGAAAGTGTTCATTGTCTTCAGTAATATCTAGTGATTTCATGAATCTTTTGTTTCGAATCAGTGCACCAAAGTCACATGATTTCAGTAAACGAGGCTTCGTTACATCATAAGTGTTTCACAATTTCAACAGTTCACTTTGAGAGTTTGATACACGTGAACTGAATCACCGAGTCGAAACAAAAGATTCGTAAAGCTTCATGAATCAGTGTTCTGAAATCAGCCATCACTAGATATTGTTGAAAAGTCGTTATTTTGGCGCACTAAAAGTATTCATTAATGTTGATCCACTGTACTCACATGAACTGTTTTAAATATGTTTTAGTGTCTTTCTGTTCATCTGAAAGTGTTCATTATCTTGCTGTCAATAGAGACTCACTGAACCATCAAAAATATCTTCATTTGTGTTCTGAAGATGAACGAAGATCTTACGGGTGTAGAACGACACGAGGGAGAGGAATCAATGACTGAACTTTCATTTATGGGTGAACTAACCATTTAACAGTATTTTACTGTAAAATTGATTAAATGCACAGTTAATCGCTGTATATAGTACGGAAATGAACAGTTCTTTTCTGTAACATTTTTACAGTATTTTACCGTTCAAATCATAATTTTTTTACAGTGTGTGCTGGTCGAGCAGCAGCGTGTCTCAGGACAGTAGACGTGATTTCGCGCGGGCCAATGCATGCGTGCGTGCATGAGATAAATTTTTACTGCTGTCATACTACTTAAATATTGTTTTATTTTTTACATAGTTGGAAAGCCTATTTGCCATCATGTTGGATAACAATGTTTTAAATGTGTAAACGATATGATTCATGCACTAAATACAGCATATTTTTAAACGCTCAAGACGGATGTCACTGCCTGATCCTCACAGCGATTGGCTGTGTTTTTCACTTGCTATTTGCATAAAGTCCGATTGCCCAAACTTTTGACGCTTTCGCCGGTCAGCTGTCAATCCCACGATGCACCGCGCGAGCGTGAATCTCCATAGGAATGAACTAAAAACTGCGCCAGTGGACGCGCACCGGTATTGGGATTTGCTCGATTCTGATTTGAATTCGCCCCCTCAAATTTCACCGAGGAACTTTAAATGAGGCCAGTCACAAAAACTGGCAACGTATGTCTCAAAAGATTAAAATTTACCCTTGCCTGTGAAAGCAGCTTTAGAGGGGTTTCATATTTTGTCTCGTGTAAAGTGAGCATTATCCATGACCGTGGTTTCCTAGTGTAATGTGTGGAGAGGGATTTAGGAATTTATCCGGTCTCTGCAGGAGTTAGATTTGCCAGATCACTGCAGAGCTGTAGGTCTATGTTCAGCAGGTCTGAGATTTGTTGACTTTTGCTGAATGTCACAAGGAAGATAAATAACAGAGCCTTTACACTTTGGAGAGCAAACATTGCCTCTTCCATTTCCATTTGCACAGGAAGCGTCATTCATGTTGTCAGGTCCCCAAAGACATTTCATCAAGCTTTGTCGGTCGGGGGGGGGGGGGGGGGGAGAGTTTCTGACAAAATAAAATAGAAGAATATAGTTTGGGATGTTTGACGTGATGTCTATCTGAATCGTGTCTTTTTTTTACCCCTCGTATCACCGACTGCGAGTTCTGGCTCAAACGGCTGATGTCGGAGCCCTCCTGCTGACAGTCTTTGAGTGTGGAGTTTGGGTTTTAAAAGCATGCCTTTGTTTCATGCCGTCTCAAAAGAAAAACTGGAGGAATTAATTCAACAGAAGCAGTCCTTCTCTTCTAGACGGCCCCTGCTTTGCATAGAAGGGCCATGTGTGCCGATTCAAAGCATCAGGCAGATGAAAGGAGTGACAATTGAGTTCAATCTTTTATCAAGCACAAAACATACTTTTATTATGTTTGACGAACAAATAGAAAGATGCACACAGTCCACGGAATAAAAAGTTCATCTTCTGTAACGGTGAAAGATTTAAAGGGATAGTTCAACCAAAAAATGATCGTGTCATTCATTAACACCCATAATACACACAAATGAAGGTATTTTTTGGATGAAATTCAGCGAGTCTCTATTGACAGCAAGATAATGAACACTTTCAGATGAACAGAAAGACACTAAAACATGTTTAAAACCGTTCATGTGAGTACAGTGGTTCAGCGATGGCCGATTTCAGGACACTGTCAAAAACTCACGTGATTTCAGTAAACGAGGCTTCGTTACGTCGAAAGTGATTCGCAATTTCAATAGTTCACGTGACTGGTTTACGCAAACTGAATCACTGAGTCGAAGCAAAAGATTCGTAAAGCTTCATGAATCAGTGTTTTGAAATCACCATCACTAGATATTGTTGAAAAGTCATTATTTGGGGTTTTTTTTGGCGCACAAAAAGTATTCTCAACACTTTACAATGTTGAGATTGAACCACTGTACTCATATTTAATTACATGTTTTAGTGTCTTTCTGTTCATCTGAAAGTGTTCATTATCTTGCCGTCAATAGAGACTCACTGAACCATCAAAAATATCTTCATTTGTGTTCTGAAGATGAACGAAGATCTTACGGGTGTAGAGGAGTTTCATTTTTGGGTGAACTAACCCTTTAAAAAAAATATGTATTTTATGTGTGTGTGTGAATCTAAGAGAACTGAAATCATTTTTATGCATTAAAAATGTGTTATGAGTAAAAGTGTTTTTAGTATTAGTAGTATGTTGCCACATTATAAGGGGTAAGTTGTATCAACATGTAACAATGTAACTTATTCATTAGATGTGTAACATTTAAAACCCACAGCTTTTTGTGATACAGTTCTTGTGACAACTAGCCCCGGTCTCTGATCTAGGTCACTGCACTTCCCTACAGCTCTTGATTACTGAGTTTATGTGACGTAATTACATGGCATGGAAGTTTGTGTGATCCAAACTCTAGAGGCGGAGAGACCGTTTCCAAAACAGTATCCAACAGAGGAGAATGTAATTCTCAAGCAGTCGGTTTGAAAATGAGGCTTTCTTTCAGATGAAAAGCATTTGGTCTCAGGGCAGCAGAGATATCAGATCTTCAGGAGAGTTTATCAGAAATGGCTCCTGATTTAACGGCTACTGGAAAATGATCTCCAACGACAACTTTGAAGAGTACCTGAAAGCACTGGGTGAGTTTTCCCGGATCATTTTACAGCATTTTTGACATAAATTAAATATGCTAGTTTTGATTCAGTAATATTCTTTAAGACTTTGTATTTTAAATGGATTTCATAGACGATCTTCAGCTCTAAATTAGGCACTGTTTATTTTTATGTAAAATAATACAAATGTTATATTAATGCAAAGTAATTAAAAAATCTGAAGGTATTTTAATGAATGCGTGGCAGGCAGATTGGCACCATCTGGTGGAAGAAATGTGTAACATCGTGCAATATTGTTGAACGTAATTCCGATATGTTTTTAGGTTTTGCATTTGGATATAAATAGACATGCTTATTTGTTATCTGTACTCCCAAAAATTGCTCTGTATTTTCGTACTCCTGTTCATTTCTCTTTTCTTTGCGTTCAAAAGTCAACCAGTTTAGTGTCATTCTTTCTGCTGAAGCAATAATAATGAAATGGTCTGTCACCTCGAGAGTGTGTATTAGATTAACGATAAAATCTGGAAATGTTGTATTCCTCAGATTACCATGGTGCATGCCTCTAGTAATCATTCAGTTGCAGTACAATGTTGCTAATGCTGGGGAACCTTTTTATAAGGGTATCCTGGGAAGTCCACATTGTCACATGAGGTATAATTTTCTTTTCCAGACGTAAATGTAGCTATTAGAAAGATTGCCACCCTGCTGAAGCCTGATAAAGACATCACGCAGAACGCAGATCACTTCATCATCAAGACTCTCAGCACCTTCAAGAACTACAACATGGACTTTGTCGTCGGTCAGGAGTTTGAGGAGGATCTGAGCGGAGTGGACGATAGGAAGTGTATGGTGGGCGAACATTCGGAGGCTTGAGATTTTTAACACTGTAAAAATTACAGCATTATTTTACAGCCGCTGGCTGTTTTTTTAATAATACAGCATATTGCTGTAAACTGCAATGCATTCTGGGGTCACATGTTGGTTTGACTCAGATTTACAGAATATTGCTTTAAATTGACCCTTTGTAATTTAAAAAATACAGTTATTTACTGTAATCAGAGAATACAGGGAAATTCTGTAAATTAAATTACAGTAACGCAACTGTAAATTTACAGTAACTGACTGGCAACCCTGATGCCAGTATTATACTGTAAAATTGACAGTAATTTTTTAACAGTGAACGCTATTTTTCAAACTTTGCTCTTTGAGATCGTTCCTTCCTTGCAAGAGCACTAGATGATGTTGGAAGTAGGATTTTTCTTACCTTTCAGCTGCAAGTTTAAATAATTGTTCCTGCCTGGTTTATTATATCTATTTTCACGATTCCAGTATAAGTAATAATTCTCTCGTAGGTTTGCCGTTTGTATAATTGCATTGCCCTTGAAAATCACTAACTGTGCATGTCATTTACAGTTCGCAATCTCAACTAATGAGAAAAGGGGAAAGTGTGAAATGAGAGCAATAATTGGCTCTTTAATCTAATTAGAAGTGTTGCTCTCTTCTTTCATTTTCCCCTCGCTTTTCCTTTTCATTTGGAGAAACTCGGCGCATCTAAGACGTGCCGAGATAATCAGCCGGCTCTCGCTTGACCACTAAAGCCATGAACGTATTGTTTATAGTTTCTATTGCGTGAGCATAAAACCTGAGCATTGTTCATGTTGATACAAGTTTTTCCTTGAGTTGCAGTCAATAGAGAACAGTTGAAACGCAGCGTTTAGTAAAGATGTGACCCGGTTCTCTCCGAACAAGAATCACTCGCCTCATTCAGTCCGCACAGTGCTCGGCATTGTGTTATTTCATTCCAGCCTCTGAAAGCGGGCCGAGGAATGGGCATTTTCATCATACTTCTCTTTGTGCGGCATGTAATTGCAGTGCAAAACATTTGCAAACCTGGGTCAAATTTAATTTTCTCTTTGTGTCGGCGAAGTATACGCGTGCTCTTCTCCTTCAACCGCTCTTGCGAAACGTGTTCTGTGTTTCTTTGCGGTCCTCATCTGTGTAGGTTAAAAATAAATCACCTTCTCTGTTATCCGTTACAGACCACCATCACCTGGGATGGAGATAAACTGGTGTGTGTGCAGAGAGGAGAGATCGAGGGGAGGGGCTGGACCCACTGGATTGAGGGAGATGAACTTCACTTGGTAGGCCAGTTCTCATGCATTTCATTTGTAATGTCCTTGATGCTATTCCCTACCTGGTGCGATGGTATCGCATACAATTAGAATAATATCAAAAATAGCCTAAAGCATATGCAGTACAGCATGTCAAAAATTGTTTAGGCTGCGCGGCAGATGGAGGGAAGAGCTATTCTCGAATCTCAAAACTGAAAAAGCACAACATTGATCTTTTTAATACAGTTGAACTTTGTTTAAATAATTCTAATGGGCGTCAAACACCATCATTATGACTTGATTGGAGTTTTAAATGAAATTGATGGGAATGTGATGGCTGGAGGTAATGACAACAGATGTTTGGCTTCAGCTGTGCGTTTGATCATGCATAATAAACCAAACTTCATTTCTGACTCAGTTGTTTTGGCATTAGCAAAGAACTGGACATTGCTGACACCATCTGGTTGAAAATGATGTCCATTGTTGTGTGAGCACCGTTGGGGAACATGTACCACGTAATTATTGGGTCAGTCCTTGTCAATTTCCGAAGCTTCCTAGACTTAATATTTATTCTGTACAAAGACAAACATAAATGGTGATGAAAGACGTGTAACAGATGTACATTAACTGAGTAATGCACCATTTTGTAGAAGGGGTCAAAATGACAATTTTCTAAATTAGAGGGGTGTAAAAGTGACTTTAGAAAGATGGCAGCATCATTATTTTGGTTTTGCTCAGAGATTGATAGGTCTATTAGTTAAATCTGTTGACTTTAGCGATCTTTCTTTCAATATATGTCAACGGTGACGGTTCAAAAAAGGCCAAAAAGCACTTTTTGCCTCAAGTTTGCATGCCTGTAACTCAAGAAGCATTAAAGATATCCTTTTAGATTGTGGTTCTTGACAAACTTTCTTGTTGGTGTCCTCATTTTAAAGGCCCTCGATGGTTCAGTCCCAGAGATATGGAGATATGGAGGGCCTTTAAAATGAATTTACCAAAAGGAAAGTTAGATAAGAACCGCAAAAAGTGCCATTTTTGTCCTGCCACTGTTGGCATATAATGCAGCAAAGATTGCTAAAGTCAACAGATTTAACCAATAGACCTATCAATCTCTGTGTAAAACTTTGAATCTTTCTAAAGTCATTTTTACACCCCTCCAAATCTGAGGTGAAAATCGTCATTTTGACCCCCTCTACAAAGTGGTGGATTACTCAGTTAATATACATCTGTGGCAGTTCATATTTTGGCTTTTAACAGTATTTGTTTGTCTTTCTACATAAAATATATATTTTAAAAAATCAAAACTTGAATTGACAGGGACTGACAAAAAAAGTCATTCAAGATATTTTGAGAAATGTCCGTGTTGTCCAGTGAAAGTCAATAGTGTCTGACTTGCATTGTAGACATTCTTCAAAATATCTTTCAATTTCCAAAGAGGAAAGAAAGTCACGCTGCTTTGGAATGACATGAATGAGCGTAAATGATGACAGAATGTTCATATTTAGGTCAGCTTTCGCTTTAAGCATGTTTTCTGTGCTTTGCAGGAGCTGAGAGCCGCTGGGGTTGTGAGTAAACAGGTCTTCAAAAAGACTTAAACCTGTACCGACGTTGTAAAGAAACACTTGCAAGAGATCCAGGAAAACCCAACACTTTAAAGTATACAAACTCCTGCCACATTTTCCAACATCTCTCCATCTATCTGTCTGTGTCTGTGCACCATCATCTCAGCTATTGTGAAAAGCAGACAAACACCATCTGTTATAGTCTGTCACGATTTATAAGTGCTTGTTTGTTCCGATCCTCACAGAGGAAGATCTCCAGCGGCTTTCTTACGTAGGTGCCGCCGCTTGTCATTTAGATGTTATTTACATTAGTGGTATAGAGAAGACTGGGATAAGCTGCTCTGCAAGTGAACCATCAAACAACAGGTGCGTCAGGATATTGTCTCGGATGCGACGAGAACGGTCCTCTTATTGGGAGCTTCTGTGTACATAAAAGTAATGAGACTCCAGAGGATGTGCTGAAGGAAAAATGATGTGACGAGTCTGAGCGCCGCCCGGCTGCTGTCGCTCTGATCGAAGAGGCTGCCGGTCTCTTGGGTTCTGAGCGTGGCAGGGTTTTGCTTTCCTTCCCATCATGCATCTGTGACTGTGCACACACAAAAGAAGACATAAATCAGTGAAATAAAGAGAAATGCATAGCGTTCTGTTGTTCATTAATGTGTTTGCTTGAACTTTTTATCAACGCACAAGTTTAATAAAGGCGTACCAGCGGAAATGTAAATTCAATATTGCTGCTGGTTCTGTGTATATTTTAACAAAATCCAGGATGGCATGTTCACTTCCCATTATTGCTGAGATATGCTTCACCGGTTCTGAAGTACTACATGAATATTAAGCGAGGTAAGCGGCACACTTACATCCACTTAACAAGAAAACGAACAGCATATAATTGGCAGTGTGTTGATAACTATAGGCCGCCGACCGGTAAAGTCTGCGCAGTCATTCATTTTCTAAATCTGGCCCAGAGTCTATCCACGGCTTGCTTCCAGGTGTTCCTTTTAGCTAAAAATGTGCTAACCAACATTGGCAGCCCACTCAGCGTCCACTTCCTTTTTTTCATGCTGATGGCTCCAAATATATATTTTTGGCTCCTAATTTACTTAAAGCGTTTGTTCACCCAAAAATGAAAGTTCAGTCATTGATTCCTCTCCCTCGTGCCGTTCTACACCCGTAAGACCTTCGTTCATCTTCAGAACACAAATGAAGATATTTTTGATGGTTCAGTGAGTCTCTATTGACAGCAAGATAATGAACACTTTCAGATGAACAGAAAGACACTAAAACATATTTAAAACAGTTCATGTGAGTACAGTGGTTCAACATTAATGAATACTTTTTGTGCTCCAAAATAAGGACTTTTCAACAATATCTAGTGATGGCTGATTTCAGAACACTGATTCATGAAGCTTTACGAATCTTTTGTTTCGACTCAGTGATTCAGTTCACGTGTATCAAACTCCCAAAGTGAACTATTGAAATTGTGAAACATTATGACGTAACGAAGCCTCGTTTACTGAAATCATGTGACTTTGGCGCTCTAATTCGAAACAAAAGATTCATGAAATCACTATATATTACTGAAAAGTCGTTATTTTGTTTTTTTGGCGCACTAAAAGCATTCTCGTTGCTTTATAATATTAATGTTGAATCACATGAACTGTTTTCATTTTTGGGTGAACTAACCTTTTAAAATAGGGATCTGTTTGTATTGTGGACCGTGTTTATCACAAACCTGTGACCAATTACGCTAGCAAAATAATACTGTTTCACATTTATCAACACGTGACAAAAATATGATGCTTAATAATACTAACCCTTGAACCTTCAGAGCAAATGAACCATTGAACTATATTCTTAGGTTCAAATTTACTTTGATGTATAGGTCATAATCGTGGGAGTCTCCTTAACAAAGACACTACCAGACCTAAAGATGAACTTATTACTAATTGGATTTGGGACTTGTATTGTGGGGCTTCATGCAGACATCCTCTTGCACTGAATCTGCTCATTCTCACCAGTGTCAAAGAATTCTCATGCTGTAATTCAAAATGCCATCTGATTACAACAGCTATTGGAAAATTATCTCAATTTAGAACTCTAATGAGTACCTGAAAGCTTTTGGTGAGTCAATTACCAGTTCAAAAAGCAGGGGATCTTCTGTCGGCTTAATTAACATTATCATCACGCTGCACTATAAAACCTTCAGAACATAATTACATTACTGAGTTGGGCTGTATAATCCTACTAATTATTAATAAAGCTCAAGAGAAATTTTTAATTGAATTTCACTAATTGTATAGATATCCATCGACATGTGCATACATACACTCACCGGCTACTTTAATAGGTAGACCTGTTCAACTGCTTTTTAATAAAAAACTTTAGCATCAAATATCTTGATTTGTGTTTTGAAGTCTTACAGGTGTAGAATGACATGAGGGTGAGGAATTAACCCTTGTGCATTGTTCAGATTCACTACCCTTTCGTTATTTTAACTGCTTTAAAAATGTATCAGATAAATATATTTTTCAATTTTTTTTTTTTTTTTGCTTAAATCTATTAATCAATCTCAGTCCTGATCAAAACTACTAAATTTAAAAAAAAACAATTCAGGATTTTAACTCTTTAAAACGTTAAAATCCGATGCTGCACAAACACTAACAACGCATCAAAGCCAATGTTGTTTCTAATCTTCGACACGTTTTTTCCCAAATCAGTGATATCATTTATGAATTTGGCAATTAATGAGTTAAAATCCTGATTTTTTTTTTTTTTTAATTTAGTAGTTTTGATCAGGACTGAGGTTGATTAATAGATTTAAGCAAAAAAAATTGAAAAAAAAAATTATCTGATACATTTTTAAAGCAGTTAAAATCATAACGAAAGGGTCGTGAATTTGCCAACAGAATACTGTTGAGTTTTTGAACATTTTCAAAGCATTTTCCCAAAATACGTGTCAAAATAAGATTTGTCACCAAAAATCATTCCATTTGCTGAAACACAGAGAAAGTTATGGCCAAATTAAGACTCAAAAATTCCCCATAGTGGATGAAAACATCCCGAACAGCACATAAGGGTTAATGACAGAATTCGTGAAGCGATCATCTCTTCATACTAGTTAGCATCAAATAAACATGAATGAACATCAGAAGGAATGTTGTTTCAAGCGCGGAAAGACGTGAGGACACGCGATTGTTCAAGTTCAAGTTCACCAATGTTAATCTACTAACTCCCCTGACTGCTTTGACAGACAAAATAGCGAATTCAGGGTTGTGATTGGTCAGATCGCCTGTCAATCAAACTGCCGGCGAAGTGTCCTGAGGCTTATTCGTTTCACTTTAGGTGTGAAAGGGTCTTTCCATTTGCCAAAAATAGAACTTTTTGTTGTTATATAAACAAACAAGCAGCAAAAAGTGATGAAAAAATAATGTGATGCATTACTTTCCATAAAGAGTAACGCAATTAGTTACTTTTTTAGTGAGTAATGCAACACTGTAATTGTGATGTAAAAGTAACTTTCCCCACGACTGCCGGTGAGTGTATATATTCATAGAAACAGTGAATGTGTGCGCACACGTGTGTAAATGTGTCATGTTTGTTTTCTAACAGTCTTTGAAATATAAACGCTGTGAGTTAAGTAATCTCATTTTGAGTTTGGCTCTGGTTTCTGGCAGGCACAAATGTTGCTATTAGGAAAATTACCACCGTGATGAAGCCAACAACGAAAGGAGATTACTCCATCAATGAGACGGTCAGCTTGACATTGACTGGAGTCTGATCTGTCAATCTTCCATTAGACTACCTATTTCTTATGTCAATTTAAATGTATAATAACTGTGTAAGATTCATTTCAACATTTGAATCAATGCCCTTGTTTTCTTTGCTATGCTATGGAAATTAGTCGAGGCACCAAATCATGAGACGATGAAGCATATCAGAAGCAAAACACTGCGTCTATAGTGATATACTCCGCATAGTTATGATGAAAATACCAATCATAATAATCATGGGCCGTATTCATCATTGTCATCATTATTGCACTGACAAGATTACCAAGATGTGTTAAAAAGATAAGAGCAGATGGTTGCTTGTTTATCTCTTGTTGTAGGAATACAGCTCCTGGCATGAGAGAAAAAAAGGTCTGTACCAACTTCTATAAGCATTCCTGTTTTATATATATATATATATATATTAGTGAATTCAGGGGGTTTACACAACATCATTTTCAACTAAAATCTGAAAACTTTTTATTGACAATGGCATTTTGGGGGCCTGACATGTTTCAAAGTGTGAGTTTTTGAACATGATACTGTTATTGTCTCCCTATAAATTACAAAAACACAAACTTACGAAATGCACATGCGTATTACGTGTTCAGTCTGTAGTCGCGTAGTGTTTCTTCACAAAGTGACATCGCCATCTACTGGCCTGGCATTAATTACAGCCTTTTTAGTCACTTTCATGGATCATGGATGGAATTTTAGTCACCGCTAGAGGTCGCCTATTTAAAACAAAGGCGTAGCTTGATGACGGCAAGTTTGAGCGAGGAATCTTGGGACGTGTGGTCTTCACCTCACAGCCGGTGGAAAAGAATCGGGACGGGACTCATATGCATGGATGCGATTATTAACGTTACTGTAGTGTGAAGCAGAGCGATTGATAATGAGAGACGAACTCACACGCCTCGAGAGCGGCGGGACTTTTATTATGCCACAGTCGGCGGCGCCGCTTCCGCTTTTCCGGTCGTGATTATGAGGAAACGCAGCTCTGTTTATCATATTAGACACATTGGAGTGTGTTGAAAATGATGTTATAACGTTACACTGGATACTTTTAAATACCGGATGGATTGTGTTGATAAATTTTAAAACATATTGTGTGATGGAGAAATGTCTGTATTACTATTACTAAAAATAAAGCTGCATCTGATTATTTTAACTACTTGACAAAAAAAATCAAGAAAATTAGCGTGTTGAGCTATATAACGATGCTTATTTTTCTGTATATGAATCAGAACAGATGTAATATATATTAAAGCATCTTTGGTGTTTCCATGGTTTCTTTAAAATAAAACCGGAAACTGAGGGTAACGTGGATATGGCGACTCCCTGACACGTCCCGGATCCTTGGTTAAAATTATATTTTCTCGCAATTTGCATATAGCTGGAAACATTTGGGATATTGCAAGTTTATACAAAATATACAACACTGGCCCAGGATATTTTTGGATATTTTACTGCAAAAATCCCTGAATTCAACTGATTTATACCAACAAAGTTATTTTTTATGCATTACGTTGAATATAAAAATCGCAAGTTACCACATTTTACAGTGTAACAAGCATCGGAAGGTAGTTTTAAACGCAAAAAAGGAGGTGTGCGTAACAAGAAAGGTGGGTTAGGTGTATCCGACTCCCTATATATAAATTCGAGGAGAGCACAGACAAGAAGAAAGATGATGAATGTAGTCTGGCTCCCGCAGCTCTCATAAACAAGCTTGATGGAAAGGATGTCGTACCTTATGCAACGTCCCATGTGTACTGGAAATGTGCCAACAAAATGAAAATGAAAAAACTATGAAATAAAGAAAGATGGAATGAACCTGCGCTGGTGGTTTTCTGTTTGTTTGTGTGAATGGTAGTGAGAGTTTCCAATTACCAAGTGCGTTTCCGTGCATCAAAACTCCACGGTAAAAATATATAATCTGTAATATACTTGAAAAATTAGTATATAATGTACTGCATCACAACAAACTCCTTCCAATTAAAACAACTGATAAGCAGGAACCTGTTTTAGGCCATTGATACTAAAACTGGAATCATTTAGGGTTATACATGTATGCAAACGATTAAAAAACGGTATGGTGTGTATGTTACATTAAACACAATTAATGCTCCTGTTAAAGTAGGATTACCTGTTTACAAAACATAATCTTTTCCTCATGCCACAGCTACTTATAGCGGCCTTCTGGGTCTTTTTTTTACAAATCTGATATCTTGATAGTTTAAATCCTCTTTACTGTTCATACATTTCTTACTGATCATTTAGCCCTGTAGCTCTTAAAGATAAAGGGTCAAAGAGAATTCTTTATTGCTCTGCACGCTTCTATCCATATTATGCATGAGTTAGATTCAGACTGGATGATTTAGAAATAAAGCCTTAGGCTAATTGAGATTAATTGGTGAAAGATGGGATGTGTGCCAAAGTAAAGGTCATGTGAGCAAAAAAAAAAGCACATTTTCTACTCATTTTTAACTGCGTTGTGCCTGAATTACAAATGAATGTCGCTCTCTTCAAGATGCTCTTCTGATTTACACGTCAACAGAGAAATCTTTCATTGCATTTCAGTTCATCTAAAAGTTGAATTAGATGTAAATCCGTGCGAATAATGCAACGATTGTCCCCCTACCATTAACACATATGTTCCTATATCTTGTACTTTGATCCTCGAGGGTTATGCACGCGGGATTGTGCACATTGCTGGAGTGTTTTCCCCTATACAGTTGTACTGAGCACATGTGTCACGGTAATGAAGCTGATCCGATTAATATGGTGGTAAATAAAATGCGGTGCTGATAGTCAGAGAGCTGCACGACAGGAGCTGTGGAACAATCGGGCGTCAGGTCTCCTCTAAAAACACATTTTCAGGACACGAAGAAAATCACAATGCCTGCTGATTATACTGGATACTGGAAAATGATCTCCAGTGACAACTTTGAGGAGTATCTCAAAGCTCTTGGTAAGTTTTTTTATTTTTTTTTATTAATTGATACTGTAAATGTGACTGTGTGAATTCTCGCTTTATAATACACACACACACACACACACACACACATATATATGGAAAATGCGTATTTCGGACTCTAAAGTCTTCAGTAATGCTGGTGGAGTGGAGTTGATTCACTCCAGTGGCTCGAATCTTTTTGATAGATTCGTTCAGTGGCCGTTTCTCTTTTGTTGAAAGCGTTGAATCATTCACGCTCAACCTTTTGTTTAAAGTCCTTGTTCACAAACGAGACGGCTTGTTGAATACCGCTCCGACTCGTTCACTGGAAATACCGATTCGTTCCGTTAAGCTGAAAACAATCAGTTCTATGAACGCAATCATGTTCTAAATTCACAATTGCAAGATTTATTTTTTTTTTTTTTTTTTTGCAAGTATGGCAAGTTTAAATCTCCTAATTCTGACTTTATAACTTGCAATTGTGAGTTTAAATCTTGCAGTTCTGAGAAAAAGAAGTCAGAATTGTGAAATGCAAACAAATTGTGAGAAAAAGTTGCAGTGACGAGTGAATTATAAAATGACTCACACAACATGAAAACAGTCGTGGATCATCAGGTCATGACAGGACAGTTCAGTTGACAGTTGGGCAATTTTTTTTATAAATTCAGTCATTTTGTCTTGTTCAGGACAGAACTAAATAAAAATAATAAAAGTATTAAAATGTTGATGAAACTGAACTCGTCTTTTTCAGACGGTCAGAGTCAGAGAATCACCAATCGCTGTTTAAATGACATTAAAACTCAAAGTAATCACTTTGGTAATCTAAAACACTTTTCAGATGGAACTGTAATCTGATTACCACCCATTTCAAATGAAATACAGTCACTCAAATTTTGTATTTTAAATGCGTAACTAAGTTACTTGTATTTCGTTACTCCCCAACCCTGCTTGTAACACATTGCGTTAAAATACCAAGCATAACGTCTGAAAATAAAACATGAAGGAAAATGAACAGATCGCTCAGTCAAACTGACGGATAAGCTTTATTTGTAGGGCAACTTTATGATTTGAAATGATTCATTTCTGTCTTTTTGAATGGACGTTCCCCGAGCCGGAAGTGCCATCCGTAATTCCAAACGCAGTAGGCTTTTCAGGAATAAGGTGGATATTAGTAAGAAATAGGTTTAAATATAATAACTGCCATTGGAAAGTCATTTGTGATGTGTAAGTGAACAAGTGTATCAGTAAACAAGTCATTTCTTTATAAACAGGTCTGTTAAACCGGGTTACTAATGGTCATTTTCATGTTTTCTTCTCACAATTCCTGAAGATATTAATGTTGCTATCAGGAAAATTGCTGTTTTGTTGAAACCTGACAAAGATATCACCCAGAATGGAGATCACATTGTCATCAAGACGGTCAGCACATTCAAGAACTATGACATGGACTTTGTGGTTGGTCAGGAGTTTGAGGAAGACCTCGGTCCAGTTGATGGCAGGAAATGTATGGTGAGTCTGCCATTATCATACTATGAGTATAATCCAGAAGTGACGGAGAGAGAAAACTGATGAGACAAATTATAGTGTTTGTCTGATGTTTTTTTTCCCCCTTCTTTGGCCTCAGAGTGGCTCAAATAGCTTTTCATTCTCATTTATTTCTGTTCACTTGAATGACTTATTTCATTGTAATCCCCTCATATGTACGTGGAATGCAGTTAAGTACAGGAATCCATTTAAAACTGCAATGACTGAAATATTAAGTTAGAGTGCCCAAGTTTTGTCCTTGTTTTAGTAATTCAGTTTTTGATGGCTCTCCAAACATGAGAGAAAATATTTAAATGTTTAATAATGTTCAAAGTCATAAAAATATGTATAAGGCATATTTATCTAGAAGGACGTTTGGTTCTGCCACTGAATAAAACAATAAAAAAGGTAATTATGACTTTTTATCTCACAATTCAGACTTTTTTTCCTAGTAATTGCACATTTAAATCTTGCAATTTTGACTTTTTTTTCCTAGTAATTGCACATTTAAATCTTGCAATTCAGACTTTTTTCCTAGTAATTGCACATTTAAATCTTGCAATTTTGACTTTTTTTCCTAGTAATTGCACATTTAAATCTTGAAATTCAGACTTTTTTTCCTAGTAATTGCACATTTAAATCTTGCAATTCAGACTTTTTTTCCTAATAATTGCACATTTAAATCTTGCAATTCAGACTTTTTTTCCTAATAATTGCACATTTAAATCTTGCAATTCAGACTTTTTTCCTAATAATTGCACATTTAAATCTTGCAATTCAGACTTTTTTTCCTAATAATTGCACATTTAAATCTTGCAATTCAGACTTTTTTTCCTAATAATTGCACATTTAAATCTTGCAATTCAGACTTTTTTCCCTAATAATTGCACATTTAAATCTTGCAATTCAGACTTTTTTCCTAATAATTGCACATTTAAATCTTGCAATTCAGACTTTTTTTCCTAATAATTGCACATTTAAATCTTGCAATTCAGACTTTTTTTCCTAATAATTGCACATTTAAATCTTGCAATTCAGACTTTTTTTCCTAATAATTGCACATTTAAATCTTGCAATTCAGACTTTTTTTCCCTAATAATTGCACATTTAAATCTTGCAATTCAGACTTTTTTTCCTAGTAATTGCACATTTAAATCTTGCAATTCAGACTTTTTTTCCTAATAACTGCACATTTAAATCTTGCAATTCAGACTTTTTTCCCTTATAATTCCACATTTAAATCTTGCAATTTTGACTTTTTTTCCTAATAATTGCACATTTAAATCTTGCAATTCAGACTTTTTTTCCTAGTAATTGCACATTTAAATCTTGCAATTCAGACTTTTTTCCCTTATAATTCCACATTTAAATCTTGCAATTTTGACTTTTTTTCCTAATAATTGCACATTTAAATCTTGCAATTCAGACTTTTTTTCCTAGTAATTGCACATTTAAATCTTGAAATTCAGACTTTTTTTCCTAGTAATTGCACATTTAAATCTTGCAATTCAGACTTTTTTTCCTAATAATTGCACATTTAAATCTTGTAATTTTGACTTTTTTTCATAATAATTGCACATTTAAATCTTGAAATTTAGACTTTTTTTCCTAGTAATTGCACATTTAAATCTTGCAATTCAGACTTTTTTCCCTAATAATTGCACATTTAAATCTTGCAATTCAGACTTTTTTTCCTAATAACTGCACATTTAAATCTTGCAATTCAGACTTTTTTCCTTATAATTCCACATTTAAATCTTGCAATTCAGACTTTTTTTCCTAATAATTGCACATTTAAATCTTGCAATTCAGACTTTTTTTCCTAATAATTGCACATTTAAATCTTGCAATTCAGACTTTTTTTCCTAATAATTGCACATTTAAATCTTGCAATTCAGACTTTTTTTCCTAATAATTGCACATTTAAATCTTGCAATTCAGACTTTTTTTCCTAATAATTGCACATTTAAATCTTGCAATTCAGACTTTTTTTCCTAATAATTGCACATTTAAATCTTGCAATTCAGACTTTTTTTCCTAATAATTGCACATTTAAATCTTGCAATTCAGACTTTTTTCCCTTATAATTCCACATTTAAATCTTGCAATTCAGACTTTTTTTCCTAGTAATTGCACATTTAAATCTTGCAATTCAGACTTTTTTCCCTAATAATTGCACATTTAAATCTTGCAATTCAGACTTTTTTCCCTAATAATTGCACATTTAAATCTTGCAATTCAGACTTTTTTCCCTAATAATTGCACATTTAAATCTTGCAATTCAGACTTTTTTTCCTAATAATTGCACATTTAAATCTTGAAATTCAGACTTTTTTTTTCATCTCTAATTTTTATGAAATTTTGCAGCACTTATCATAAGTGATTTATCCCTGGGCTTCATTACTTGTTTAAATTCAAGTGCCCTTGTGATCTTCAATCACCAAAATAACTTTCCCTCCCACTTTCAGCAACATCTCTTCTCTGATGATGCGTTCACTGGCTCGAGGGCGGGGCAACCTGTCACTCACATGAGATCCACCAATAGCAAACCACAACCATCCCCCACTGTCAAAATCAAGTCCCGCCCTACTTTTTTTTTTCTTGTTCAATTAGCCCTTTTACACCATGCATCACAATAGGGAAGAAAACCTTCCGTATTATGCAGATTTTAAATTACATTGGCAACATCCATCCATTACAGTTTCACCGGTGCTTCGAGGTGCAACTACTAAACATAAAACCTTCTTGTTTAAAAATAATTATCTTATAGATGTGACTAAATATGCAATGTTTTTCTTCTTTGCATCATTGCATCATTTAATCCACAGACCACCATCTCCTGGGATGGAGACAAGCTTGTGTGTGTGCAGAAAGGAGAGATCGAGGGCCGGGGCTGGACCCACTGGATCGAAGGAGATGAACTTCATTTGGTACGTGATGCACACTAAACTACACTTGAAACATCTTCTCGCATTTAACAACCATGGAAACCATGAGCTAGTGTAAAACATATGGTAACTGCTGATACAAATGACATGTGCTCACCGGTGTGTATTAGGGGTTCATTGTGCGGGGGACGTTATTATGGTTTCAAGGCTAATGTGCTGTTGAACTCATTTAAAACATTAACAACAGATGTTGGACCACATCTGGGCAACGTTGCACTTAATTACCCCAAGCAAACCCTTTGACAAAAGGTGTTTCGAAGAATATATTTAGGCGCACACCACCACCTGCTGGTGAGAAGTGCAACTTGTAACGGAAAAGGACGTACAAATGATATCGATTCCGGTGACCTTTTTTCCTGGAAAGTCTGTTTTGCTTTATTCTGCATGTTTTCTATGCAGGAGCTGAGAGCAGCGGGATCTGTGGCCAAGCAGGTTTTCAAGAAGTCTTAAGCTTGCGTTGTACAGTCGCGCCTCCTACTGGAAAAGACACCGAAACAACCACCATAGACAGAGCTGTGAATCCATCCGTCAATCTTTCTGTTTGGTGTGCCTTTCTAGAGTCCTCTCATCGAACAAAATTGATCCCAAATAAGCAATTACTTTAGTGGATATTACAGACACCTGTTAAATTCATATGTGTGTGGGTTTGGGATGTTTTAGTGCCATAAGAGTAGTCTCCTAGCTGAGAGCTTTACTGCCGAGCGTCTTTCTGGCTGGAGGAGAGAAGACGGGTCTCGACCCCAGAGCAAATCGAGCTCTTTTCTTGTTTTTAGAAGCAGGAAGGGGATGATGATACGATGAGGGTCAGTAACCCTGCACTGCTGCATCTCTTGTAGATCATGTGTGCTGAAAGTGTGACTTCGCAATTGACAAAATAAAGAAAACCGACGCGAATAGTGAGCGAGTGTTTTTGTGTCACCATTTTATTTTCTTTGACAAAGTTTCTCCATACATTGATCACATGACTAAATAAGCTGAGGGATGAAAAAGATCATACTTTTAAGCAAAGACTATTATTAATAGGCAGAAAAGTTCGCTTTTATTCACAGAGGACTTGTGGTTCAAGGCACGTCAGTCGAGAACTTGTTTCTTAAAAACCTGTTTACACACCACTCCACAGACTCGCATTTCCTGCAAAATAGAATTAAAACTTTTTAAAACGATTTTTTTAGTTAAAACTTTAACACACTTTTCATGCATTTTTATTATTAATTTAAAAAGTGCAATGTGTAGATTTTATTAGGATCTACTGACAAATGCAATATCATATTTTTTTTTTAGTGGTGCATAATGATCTGTTATGTTTTTATTACCCGAATGAGCCGTTTCTAACTACATATTTCGCGGGTCCCCTTACATGGTAAGTCGCCATTTTGAGCCGGCACGTTTCTACAGTAGCCCTAAACGGACAAACCGCGTTTGCTCGACCGGGTACTCTTTTAAACGACGACATCTTCGTCCTGTGTTGGCCACCGTATCTTCTCTGTATTACAATTCGCAACCTCGCCACTAGATGCCGCTAAAATTTGCACAGTGCACCTTTAAAGCTGCTGTGTATAACTTTTTCGTTCAAAATTTACCAAAAATATTATTTAATGAGCAAGTACATCATGAATCTATTTTCCAAACCGTGTTTTTGTCTTATATTGAATCGCTATGGTACACCTATAATAAGTGTTAATATTCTGAATGGTTCGGTCGGAGTCGCTGCGGAGTAACACAGCACTTGCGTGACTCGTCATAGACATAAACAGAGAGAAGTAGTTCCGGCAACAATGTTCTTCCGCAAGACGCATGCAGTTCTGTTTAACGCTTTTTTAAAATAACACAAATGTATTTATTAATACATTAAAAAGTAAAAAAATAAAAAAATATATCCTGATAATTAAATGGCTACTTTATCAACTACATACACACGAAATATCAATTGGGGTTACACAACTGTTTTTAATGTATTTTTGATCGAATAAATTCAGCCTTTGTGAGCATAAGAGACTGCTTTCAAAATGAATTTGAAAAATTTTAAACAGTCGTGTAAAATTAATCTTAGGTCAGTTAGTTTAGTTTAGTGGTTATTATGCGAAACACAGAATGTTGAGTAGCAAATGAAGAATTGAAATAGATTTCAGCTTATAAATAGGTTTGCTAGTGCAGTGTGGGAGTGCTGCGGTAATGATGTTATCTCATTAATTACACTGTTGACTACACCAATAACAAGAAGCAGCCAAGTGTGACCTTTCATAATACATCAGACCATGTCCTCATATGAACTGTGTCCTCATACAAACTTACCACATGTAACTCATCCCCTTTGACCCACTGTGTCCAGCCCCTTCCCTCCTTTTCTCCTTTCTGCACACACACCAGTTTGTCTCCCTCCCAGCTTACCGTGGTCTACAAAACAAGGACAGATACACGCCACTGAGAGAGATGAACCTGGAGCTGAATGACAATTCACACACACCATAGAGAATAAATAGTGTGCTTTTGTTTTACTAAAAACATCAAATCATTGTATTTATCACAAAAGTCACCTTATTTTTTAAAGTGGTATTTTAGCTGTACTTTATTAGTATTATTTGAATTTATCAGCAGAACACATTGGTTTGTAGTGCAAATAGTTTATTCATTTACTGCACTTTGTTATTCTTATTATTTGCCTTTATATAGAACTTTAAAGGGGTCCTTGATTATGATTTGACTTTTTCAACTTCAGTTAGTGTGTGATGTCGCTGTTTGAGCAGAAACAACATCTGCAAAGTCACGACGCTCAAAGTTCAATGCAAAGGGAGATATTTTCTTTTTTCTGTTTAAGGACTACAACAAACGGCAGGTAGAAACTACAATGAGCTTTTTCCTGGGTTGGTGACATCACAAACCTAAAAATTTACATAAACCCCGCCCCCCGAGGACACACAACAAAGCGTGCGGGGCTGCTTTAGGGCCTGTTCACATATCGCGTCTTTTGCGCGCGCATATTCATTATTTCCTATGTAATTTCCTCAAAATGGAAGTGACGCGGTCGCGACGTGCATGCGAGATGAAAACGTCTCCGCAGGTCATGTGACAAGAACCATCCAATCAACACTTTCCCTTACCCTCATTAAATCATAAATCATTACCATCATTTTATGGATTTAATTATAATTAATTAAGTAATTTTGTTTTAATTCATCTTTAGTTTAAATTAAAATTTCTTTGTCAAACAGCTCGTAATCGATGCATAATACTGTTATTTCAGTTTTTGCCTACTGTTTCTCCATACATAGAAATTATTTGCATAAAGTGAGTCAAGAATTCTAGGTTTCTAAATAGAACCGCATCTACCTTCTTTTTTTTTTTTTTTAGCAATAGCAGCACCTAATAAATCGGAATTCTCACACATTCACAAGAAACAGCTTAATCCCATGTTGAAAAAGAAGGTGCAAATAAAAAATAAAAGGGATTTTTGATAACATTTAACCCCAATAGAGCTCTCATTGTTAACTGAACTCAAACACTGTACAATCATTCTAGTTGACCTAACATTCCCGGAGCACCAGGTGTTTGCGGCATTAGCCAAAACCCTCGTGGATTTAAGATTCAATAGGTCATTGTATGTAAATCTCAATCTAATCCTCTTTAATGACATAATCACCGAGTCATCCATCACAGTAAAAACTATTCAGAATAGTACCACACTAATACTTGTTTTTTTGCAGCAATGCCATTTTTTCTCCCCAGTTTTTAAAAGAACCATTTTTACTTTGTGCGATGAACATTTTAATACTCTAAAGAATCTTTATCCACTATAAAGAACCCTTTGTGCAATGGACAGTTTCCATGGATGTTAAAGATTCCTCGTGGAATCATAAAGAACCTTTATTTTCCAGGTAACGTAATACACAAAAAGTGTAGTTTTGATCCTGTACCTTTATACATAAGGAGGTCACTTACCATACATTTCCTGTCATCTACACCAACCAAATCCTCCTCAAACTCCTTTCCAACATCAAACTCCATAAGGTAGTTCCTAAAGGTGGTGAGAGTCTTGATATTAAAATGATCACCATTCTGAATAATCTCCTTATCAAAGATGAGATAGCTGGCAATTTTTCTGATGACAAGATTCACATCTGTAAGTTGAATACATATAAAATTGGTCAACCATAGCCGTTTATGGTACACGAGCCCATTTTTACAGTAATCTATGTAAAAGAAAATATAATCAGGTCTGCCAGAGGTGCTCAAACTCTTCTCTACAAAGTACAAAATGCAAGCGTGTATTTCGCTTATTCCAACAGAAGAAATTATAACACCTCACATACCTCGCTCAGGAGCGGAGGAAATCAATTTCACATGGGTATAATGAATAAATAGATAGAAAATGAAGTATGAGCCTACCGAGCGCTTCCATGTATTCATCAAAGTTTTCATTACTTGTCATTTTCCAGTATCCATTCATGTCCACAGGAGACATCTTTACTGCTTTTTTGCGTTTGTCCTCTGCACTGATGTTTCAACATCAAGGTGCGGTGTGGCATCTCAAATCACACGGCAAGTTGTAATCCTAAAGCCAATTAGGGCCTTTGGATTACCTCAAAGAGCATTTAAACATGTTGAGGGACTTCTGCTGTGGATTGTTTTCTCTTTTCCTCTTTTTATGTTTTTTGTACAGGAGCGCTGTCACCAGGAGTGAATTCCAATGCGTGGTGCGTCTCATGAACTCATGTCAGTTACTGCATGTGAACAGACAGATGTGTCAGTTTGTAATTGTTTTGATCTCAGCCTGTCAGCAGCACAACAGTCAGTCAAAGCAACCATCACGATGCTGTCAAGCCGCCTTCCGTTCATGCCTACAGACTCCAGAGCGAGGGACAGAAATGGGAAAGCTGTTCAGAGCACAAACTGGAGGTGAAGACCCGTCAGTAATGAGGTCAGTCTTCCTGACTAAATTACTCTGAAGTGTTTACAGTGGAATGTAGAATAAAATATACATGAGATTCCTGAGATGTTTATTTTTCTGAACATGGCCTATTTTCTTTTCCACCAACCACAAGAAGTGGTTTTGCCATCCAGACTTGTCTTGGTGTATCTATTGCAAATTGGGGGGGGGGGGGGGGTCCATAAAGGCTCTAGAAGCGTTAGTTCACTCCCTCGTGTCGTTCTACACCCGTAAGACCTTCGTTCATCTTCAGAACACAAATGAAGATATTTTTGATGAAATCCGATGGTTCAGTGAGTCTCTATTGACACTTTCAGATGAACAGAAAGACACTAAAACATATTTAAAACAGTTCATGTTATAAAGTGACGAGAATACTTTTAGTGCGGCAAAAAACAAAATATCGACTTTTCAACAATATCTAGTGATTTCAAAACACTGATTCATGAAGCTTTACGAATCTTTTGCTTTCGAATCAGTGGTTCGGAGCGCCAGAGTCACGTGATTTCAGTGAACGAGGCTTCGTTACGTCACGAGTGATTTGCAATTTCAATAGTTCACGTGATTTTGGCAGTTTAATATGCGATGTGAACCACTGATTCGAGAGAAAAGATTTGTTAAGCTAAAAACACACATTTTTAAGCAGGTTACTCAAAAAAATTAAGTCATTACAACTATCAGAGTTGAAGCTCTGGAGCCAGTTAATCTAATCTATTTCAGTTCAAATCTCCAACACTAAAGAACCTCTTTTATGTCAAACATAACAGCATTAAATACTAACAAGTCTTTCCTTTCACTAAACACAAATAAATTAACACCTAATTTCAACATTTATTGTACTTATCCTAGCGATGGGAGAAACGAAGCTTTCAAAGCTTCGAATCAATTGAACCAATTTGCTTCGCAAAATGATTCACTGCTTCGAAGCTTTTGAAACACCAACACGCTGGTGACCTCTGCTGGTCAGAACAGTGTAAATGCAACAAAAACTCAAGCCAAACATGCATAAAAACCCATTGCAAATGTTTTATTGAATATATATCTACAATTAAATAATTAATTTATAATATTAATTATTTTATCAAATTTCAGTGTTTTGTTTGTTCTATGGATGAGTCGGTTAAACAGAGACTATTATTCATTTTAATTACACAAATACCTCATTAAAACATCTATAAATGTGTAAAACTCGTCAGAGATCAGGTAACAGACACTTTCCCACTTGATACTGGGATAATAGACAGACGCTTGTTCAATAATTCGCCCCCCAGCGGTGAGCCATTAAAATTTCTAAACGTTTCAAACAATTATGATGTAACAAAGCCTCGTTTACTCAAATCATGTGACTTTGGCCGTTTGAAAAACGCTTCGAACCACTGATTCGAAACAAAAGATTCGTAAATGTTCATGGAGCAGCGTTTCGAAAGCGCCTATCACTAATTTATCAATAATAAGTTATCAAGACAATTTCATTAAGTTACTACAACCTATTTTTTAAAAGCCAGTTAACGCAGAAATTTGAGTTTAAATTACGGACGATATTAAGTTGATGTAATGATCAACATTAGTATGTCAACAGAACTCTACAAAATAACGTTTGCAACTTAAAAGGTTTAATTAAAACAATAATTTACCATTTTTAACTTGCAACAATGCATTTATTTAAGTTGTGGTAACAGGTTCCATGAATTACTTCTACTGTGAACTTTGATCAATTTAATTCAATTTGTTTGTTTGTTTGTTTTTTTGACAGATGGAAAATTCTGTACTAAAACGTCTGCTTTTGATTACATGTGAGCAATTTAAGGTTGAATCTACATCCAGATCTTTGTATTTAAAACAGCAAAAAGGCTTACTAGAACACATGCTAAGGAGTTAATATCCAAAAATATTCTTCATCTGCACTTTCATATTCGTCCTACTTTGTTACAGGCCTGTTTGATGACACACTGGATGGAGCATTCAAGATAAAGTCTGACTCATAAATATACACTAAGTGCTGGAGCAGTGGTGACAGAATAAAGTGTAGCCTTTGGGCATTCAGATCTTCTGAACATCAAACGCTGCAAATGGTGCTTGTTCTTCCTGACATATTTCCTCTTATCTTGTCTTCCATGCTTAACAATAGAGTCCAATACGGAGTTTCTCTGATCACAGGACTGAAGATCAAATACAATGACGTTGTTTAACGCCCACCCACTCGCCCCCTTGCAGCAGCATCTCAGTGGGTGATAGATTTATAATATTGTTTATGCACGGTGCCAATTATCACTTCAAAACCCACTGTTTCCACTGTCGAAGTGAACAAAGATGAGCAATAATCTTTATTCATTCAGTTCTGGCAATTTAGTTCTACACTTTCACTTACTGATCTTGTGTTGAAGAGTTGCACAATTTACACTTTGCAAAGACCCGCCCCCCCCCCCCCCCCCCCATAGACCGTTGCTATGTCCGACAAGTCATGTGCTCTCACGCCACACATCATGTTCTCACGCAGTGAAAAATACATCCTGGAGCAAAGAGGACACTGACAATGCATGAAACAGTTTCATATTTAATATATTGTCATTTTTTAAAGAAGTTTAATCAATAAATATCGTCTAGTGTGTGTTTCATGTGTCGTGACAGATCGTGAAGCGATCATCTCTTCATACTAGTTCATTTATAGCATCAAATAAACATGAATGAATGTCAGAAGGAATGTTGTTTCACGCAAGGAAAGGATTTGGGGTTATGATTGGTCAGATTGCCTGTCAATCAAACTGCTAATTTCAACAAAAATATTAAGCAGCTGTTTTCAACATTGATAACAATAATAAACGTTTCTTGAGCAGCAAATCAGCTTATTAGAATGATTTCTGAAGGATCATGTGACTGAAGACCGGAATAACATCAGCTAAAAATAGTTCTGCCATCACAGGAGTAAATTACATTTATTAATTGTCACACCTCGTCTCACCTGATCACCACATGGACTTTTAGTTTGTTGTCATTTTCACAGTCACATGTTCCTTTGTTTGTAGTTCCCGCCACAATCTGTTTCCATGGACACTAATCTAATCACCACAGCTGATCACAATCACTCATCTGGTTATCCCCTGTGCTCAGTGTATTTAAGTTCAGTTCTTCCCTCATTGTCTGGTATTGTATGTGTATGCTTTGGATGTGTCTCTGTTGGCTTACCTGTTGGAATTGCCTGTTTGGATTATATAAAGTTTACCTGTTATTTACGTCATCTTTGTCTTCGTGTTTATCTACACAGCCAACGTTACATTAATATAATGTAGGTCTGCTCAAATAGAAAACTGTATTTTAAATTGTAATAATATTTCACAATATTACTATTTTTGATCAAATAAATGCATGCTTGGAAAGCAACAGAGACTTTATTAAGTATTGTATTACAAGCTTATAGTGCCAAGATTGTGTTGATAACACATTTTACATAATAGCCCAACTTCTCTTAAATAAAATGTTTTCTTTCAAAGCTTACATTGTGCATATGGAGAATATTAAACTCGAGACAAAATAGTGAGCCAATATACATAGAATGTGTCAATAATATGGCAATAAGGAAAGGAAATCCACAGAAGCGGTCTAAAGTGGCCAGAGGTAAATATATTTTGCTCTGGTCTCTGGACTTTATTTCAGTAGGTGAAGGGTCTTCTCTCCTCCAGTCAGGTCAGAGATCTCCCTTATCATCATTACTCTGCTCTCTCCCCTCGCTGTGAATAAACAGTCGAGTATAAAAGCTTCGATGCACCTCCTCACTTGACCTGGTAACGCTACTGAAGTCCAGAGCTCATCGTACAACCATGCCTGTGGATTTCACTGGAAAATGGGAGCTGGAGTCGAGCGAAAACCTTGAGAATTACCTCAAAGCACTGGGTAAGCCTGATCTGCTCTGCTATGTTTGCTGAAATAAAAAAAAAATAAAAAATGCTCTCTTGATGGAAATAGCATGGCACTTTGTAACGCTGTCAACACTTTCCAGTTCTACAAATTAAATAAATAAAATTAAATTGGAATTATATATGCTTTTATGTTGGTGTGAAAAAAGTTCGGGGTCTCTGGAGACCCACTTAGAAAATGGACAAAATTCATCCTCAAAATCAGAAACAAGGCAGAACACACATCCACAATGCAAAATGATCATGCTCTCTCTCTCTCACACACACACACAGAGAGAGAGAGAGAGAGGAATACATTTGTTAGACTATAAAAATTGCTCTGCTATAATTTGTCGAATATAAAATGCAAAAATACCACAAAAATAAAGTGGTGACACCTCAACACATCCAAGATGGAGAATGATGCGTGCACACACACACACACACACACACACACACACAGATGAAAGGATGAGACAATACATTTTAGCACAAACTGATTTCATAACATGTAGGAATCCAACTGGAAAAACTTATGAAAAGATGTCTTTCAATTAGTCAAAATGTCCTGCATGAAATGCAAGAAAAAATATTTTGTTCCCTCGATTCAAAAATCATACGCAAGATTTACTATTTCGTTCCCTTGATTTATAAATCATGAGCATGATTTGCTGTTAGTTTCCCTTGATTAATTCGTTACCTCGATTTATAAACTGAATTAGTAAATTGTGCACATGATTTAGCCAACTATTTTTTTCCTGCATGTCATTTGCGGCGTTTCGTGAAATAGCATGTCAAATACTAATAGCAAATAGTGGAAAGTGGAGTTAAAGTGATTTTTTTTTTTTTTTTTGTACTTTTAAAACTATTTTCCAACAGATGGTAAAAATCATAACACTAAACCATGGCAAATTGTCCATGTTACATCCATAAATGAAAGTTACAATTGTGGGTCTCTTTATAAAGTGAATTTTGTTATTTTGAAAAAAAATAAAATTATTTTATATTTATTAATTAATTTATATAAATTTAAAACATGCAAGAAATCCCCCCAAAACTGCACAAATGTAGAGTAAAAACATTAATAAAGTAAGTAAAATTACATTTGTTTAACAAAAAACACATCAGTCGGTGCCGATAGCCTCGTGAGCAGCACCGCCATGTAATGCTGTCGTGCTTCGGGCGACCCGAGTTTGAGTCCCAGCTCGCAGACCTTTCCCAGTCCCAGCTCGCAGACCTTTCCCGATCCCGTCTCTCCCACTGTGTTTAATGTCCTATCATAATAAAATCTTTAAAAAAAAAAAACCATTTTGTTACAAAATCACATTTTATTGTTTCCGAAACAGTACATCCCAAACGAATAGCTTGCAAGGGTTAAGTCAATAGAGAAATAAGAGAAAGCTATAGTTGTGCCATTTTCTAACTCTGATTAAACCACTGTATAATATTAGACGAAGCCATTATGAAAAATAACCATGCCAAGTTACAAATATTTTGTTATTCTTACACACACAGAAATCGATTTTGCCATCCGGAAGATTGCAGCCCACCTCACTCCGACAAAGATCTTCACTCAGGATGGAGATAACTTTGTGATTAAGACACAGAGTGCCTTCAAAAGCTATGAGATAAGCTTCACTGTTGGAGTTGAGAAGGAGGAATTCACTAAGGGATTTGACAACAGGACGCTAAAGGTGAGCGATCCTCCTCTAACAATTGTAATGTTATTTAACCTGTAGTTACCCCAGCCTTGATCTCAGTCAGTTTGTCCAGCGATGACCCTACAGTAAAACAAATAGAGAACAGGCCTCAACTTTTACAGGGACAAAATACATTAAAGGTCTTTTTTTTTTCCTCATGTCATCTCAATACAGATGTATTTATATAAACCAGTGGAGGATGAAGTACACAAGTGTAGTATTTGAGTAAAAGTACAGATATTAAAATATTACTCCAGCAAAAGTATTCAATGGGTTTTGGCCCAGCAGTTGGGTTAAATGTTTGACCATCCTGCTGGGCAGTTTTATTTAACCCAAAAGTTGTTTGCATATTACTATGGCTGGCTTGAAATGAACACAAAATCAGACACATAATTACTAGAGGCAACAATAATAATCAAAAGATGAACAATTATTAATAAGCAATAAAATAAATGTTTCTTGTGTAATTATTATTCATTAAACTTATTAATAAATGTTCATTTATTATAAATTTTTAGCAAGAAATACAGTAACCTTTAAACAATAATTGAGTTAAATAAAACTGCCCAGCACATTGGGCAAACATTTAACCCAACCACTGGCTTAAAACAACCCAATCCATTTTCAGCCCAACTTGGGTTATTTTTAACCCAGCATTTTTTAAAGTGTAGACACAACAATAATAATCATTATTATTATTATTATTATTAATATTATTATTATTAATGTGAAACAAAATAAATGCTTGTTATTTAATTATTATTTATACATTAATTCATTAAACATATTAATAAACGTTCATTTCCAACTTATTTTGGGTTCATTTTAAGTAAGCAATACAGTCATTTTTAAACGATAGTTGTATTAAAGAAAACTACCCAGCAGGTTGGGTCAAACATTTAACCCAACCGCTGGGTCAAAACAAACCCATTCACTGTCTTAAAACAACCCGATTGCTGGGCTTGTCCATTTTCAACCCAACCTGGGTTATTTTTTACCCAGCATTTTTTAGAGTGTAGACACAACATTAATAATCAAAAGGTGGACATTTATTAATGAGCAATAAAATAAGTGTTTGTTATTTAACTATACATTAATTCATTAAACATATTAATAAACGTTCATTTCCAACTTATTTTGGGTTCATTTTAAGAAAGCAATACAGTAATTTTTAAACAATTAAATAAAACTACCCAGCACATTGGACAAACATTTAACCCCACTGTTGGGTCAAAACAGCCCAATTTGTCCATTTTTTAACCCAACTTGGGTTATTTTTTACCCAGCATTTTTTAGAGTGTAGATACAACATTAATAATCAAAAGGTGGACATTTATTAATGAGCAATAAAATAAATGTTTGTTATTTATTTATACATTAATTTATTAAACATATTAATAAACGTTCATTTCCAACTTATCTTGGATTCATTTTAAGTAAGCAATACAGTCATTTTTAAACAACAGTGGAGTTAAATAAAACTACTCAGCACATTGGACAAACGTTTAACCCAACCGCTGGGTCAAAACAACCCAATTTGTCCATTTTTAACCCAACTTTAGTTATTTTTTCGATCACAGTTTTACTCTTACTCCAGAACTAGAGAGTCAGTAGTCAGCACTAATCAGAAAGAGCACAGCATGCCTTTGAGATGTACTGCAAATAAGCACGAGCTCTCTTTAATAGGAAAATGTGTTTTTAATGCATCTTGATGATGAGAAATTTGAGCATAACATGTTAAAAAGAATCATGGTCCTGTGGTTTAACATGTATTTGGCATATTCAGACTCTGGTGATCTGGGAAGGGGACAAATTGGTGGCCATCCAGAAAGGCGAGAAAGCGAACCGGGGATGGAAGCACTGGATAGAAGAGGACAAACTTCATCTGGTGAGCATCAGTCAGTCTATGGGCCAGATATATCAACCAGATCAATGTTAGAATCAACCATATTACATATAAATCTTCTTTTTTTAATGAAATATAATTAAGAAATTCACAGAGTGAATGTTATTTTCAGGGATATTTTGACCTCATGATCATTTCTCTTGCAGGAGTTGACATGTGAGGATGCTGCGTGCCACCAAGTGTACAAAAGAAAAGACTGAACTGTGATTGTGATTCAACGTCACAGTCATTTTATGTACTCGAGTCTATCCTGCGTTCTCAGGGGAGAGAGGAGTGTCAGCACTTCTGTTGGAGTTTATTTCCTTCTGTCTGAATAAAGATGAAGCTTTACAGTATGAGTCTCACTTTTCTTTTCTAACTTAACACTATCCTATTGTATAAAATACACTGACTGAAGCAGCTTGACTATCCATGCATAACTAAAAAAAACACATGTGAGCATTAAATATATGATATGATATATTTCAATCATTATTGTATTGCATTGCATTATATGTTTTGATCATAAAAGCATTTAAAGACATATTATTGGGAGATATACAGCGACAATTGATATTTATATTCATTTAGTGTAAGTAATCTGCTATTATAAATATCTCATTACATTACAATGTGATTTATTTTTATACCTTATGGCTTTATAAATATCAGCAACTGTAGCAAATTTGAATATTTTTGCTCAGTTTGGCCCTCTGAATGAAACAAATAAAAGATCCATTTTCTATCACATTATACCAGCCATAAAAGCTTGATGTATCAAATATTATAAAACATAATTAGATTTTTTTTCAGTAAATAAAAAATAATAATAACAAAATATAAAAATTATTTCATATGTCAGACTCAGACAGGGTTCAGTAAGAAACACTATATTTGCTATAGCAACTGAGACAACAATATATATAGCAAAGCCCCGCCCCCTTTAGTTACTGTTGCTATGTCCGACTTCCCATGCGCTCTCACGCCACACATCATGTTCTCATGCAGTGAAAAATACATTATGGAGCAAAGAGGACTCTGACAACACACCGACAGACATATAAAACAGTTTCATATTTAAAATATAGTATTTTTTAAAGAAGAGTAAACAATAAATAGCGTATAGTGTCTCTTTAATGTGTCGTGACAGATCGTTGTAAGGGCTCGTGACACAATTTTTCAAGTTCAAGTTCACCAACGTTCATCTACCAACTCCCCTGACCGCTTTGACGGGCAAAATGTCGGATTCAGGCTTATGATTGGTCAGATCGCCTGTCAATCAAACTGCCGACGAAGTGTCAGTTATGCTACTTTTGACTCAAACTCTATCATTGCTTGTAAGACTACTATTACATTTGAATATTTATCACATATTTGTTATATCATATTAAAGATCATGCTTTAGAAAGAATTTTTAGTTGCCATAAATACATTTTTTGTTTGTTTATTTATTTATCTATCTATCGCTAAATAAGTACGCTAAAGGTATAGTCTTTAGAGGAAAAGGTTAAGCAAAAAAACCCTTTCCTTCCCTTTTCCATTCCTACTCTAGCTTATGGTACTGAGCAATGTATGAAACTTGTATTGTGAGCACTTCCTGTGTTATTTGCCAATTCATGAAGTTTGTTTTCCTCACTTGTAAGTCGCTTTGGATAAAGGCGTCTGCTAAATGACTAAATGTAAATGTAAGCACAAACTAATTTGCAAGCCGCAAACGTCACTCAGCGTCCCTCAAATGCCGAGTATAACCGAAATAACCCGAAAAACTCCGAAGCCGTCCGAGTGTCACGTCAACGCTTCCGACGTCAGCGCACGGGCTTTGAGGAAGTTCCACGTCACATTTGCCTGCCGTGCACAGACACAACTGCAGCCGAAACACCACATCAGACTCTCTCTCGGTGGATGATATCAAATATTACAACTGAAGGAGACCAAAACCAGCAGACGCAAACATGGTAAGTGTCACATCAATATCTAATATCGTTGCTGTTTCTCATAAATGAAGGACAATGCGCGTTCAGTAGCGTTAGCTCGCGCTGCTAGCCTCGAAGGCCCTCAGAATGGCCACATAGACAACTCTCATTCAGTCAGTCTGTGAATTATTTCTTCATTTTCACTCTTTTTTCGAGATACTAATAACTTTTAAAGACTTAACGTTACGTATATTATAAATTCATCGTCGACTTTAATGTTGTATGACATCTATCTTGTGTTCTGGCTAACAGCTGATCATATGAATGTTGCTTTAACACAAGAACACGTCAATAAATAAGCATTGCACTTCATTTTACAGTGCCATAGTTACATTGTAATTACTCATAAATACTGTTAATTAACCACATTTAGGGTCAGTTACTTGTAATTGTGCATAATTTACTGTTATTACTATAGTAAGTACATGTAGTAACTTGTAACCACTGCAAAATAAAGTGTTACCTAGAAATGTGATTATATATATACACACACACACACATATATATATACACACACACACACACACACATATATATATATATATATATACACACACACACATATATATAGCATCACATTTCTAGGTAACACTTTATATTACATATATATATATAAAATATATATATTATATTTATATATATATAAAATCTATTGAGTAACTTTGTTGTTTGTTTGCTGTGCTGTAAAGGTTAGTTGCTGTTATCAGACTTTTAACTGGATGATAAATAACAAATGTTAGTGTAGTTGTGGGTAAAAAGTAAAAACGGGTTGAATAACAAAATGCCACTGCTTTCTGTCTTAAAACTACTAACTTTTATCCCATTTCTATGAACACCAATAATTGGGACAGCTGACTAAAGATAAATATCAACTTTAATGTAATAGTGATTTTGATTCTTCTCTTCTAGCCTCTGAGGCTGGACATCAAGCGCAAACTCACGGCTCGATCTGACCGTGTCAAAAGCGTAGACCTTCATCCGTCCGAGCCATGGATGCTGGCCAGTCTGTACAACGGCAGTGTGTGTGTGTGGAACCATGAAACGCAAGTGAGTTGGAGACTTAAACAGCATTTGCAATGCAATACAAACATTAGGGAGACGGTAGAGAGCGATGTATGTTTAATGTTTGTCTTATATTGACCTTTCATAGACTCTGGTGAAGACGTTTGAAGTCTGTGACCTGCCAGTAAGAGCCTCCAAGTTTGTTGCCAGGAAAAATTGGGTCATAACTGGAGCTGTAAGTATATACATGAATAATTATGTGCACTATTATATACATCTATTAATACTATTTAGGGCTGTCACGACTCTTTGAGTACTCGATTTAAAAACAAAAACAAAAAGTAAAGTAACCTTTGTTTTGAGAAATAGAGTCCCGCTGCCCAGGAAATGGGTCTTACCCACACAGTAAAAAGTTGTTATGGGGATGTTAATTATAACAACAAATTATAACAACAGCTAATTATAACCTTTTTAGCTATTGTATATTTATTACATGAAGTGGACAAACAACATGCTTTAAATATAAAACTAATGGAAACCGATACTGGAAGAAAAACAGAAAAACATACCTAATATAATATAAGTTAGGAGGCTAATCGGGTAGATCCTATGCTAGTTCATAAGCTAACTAAAAACTGTAAGAATGAGATTTCACAACCTATAGCTTCAGTTATATACTAGTATATGAAATTTAAAAAACATTAATGGTCATTTATAACGCATTTTAAATGTTATAAATCATAACGTGTTTTTGCGGGAATTGTAATCAGGCGCTAAAAATGCATCCTACAAAAAATCCATGGGACCAGTGGGATCACTCGAGGTCCTAAAGGAGACCCGATTCTTGGAGGGACTTGATTTCTCACCAACTCGGCAAATGTGTTTCTAAATATGCGAACTGTACATCGTGATTTCAAAATAAAAGTTTTTCCCTCGCTCCGTTTTGATGTCCACATCTTTATGACAGCATTTCTGTCATCGACAAATATTAAAGATTAGTTAAATGACGTTTGATAAACAAGTATTTGATCGTGTTGCAAAGTATAAAAACAACAATCGCCAGGTCACTGGCGCCCTCTTCAGGCATTTGTTATAATACTTAATGTACATTAGTTGATTGTTAATATACATAATACAATGTATGTACAGAACATAAACAGTGTTGTTCTTTAAAAACCATATGGTTATTTGAACCAAATATTGTTGCTTCGTTGTTATTATATATGTAATTTAACACATTTTAAAGGATATTGTTTGGTTAAGTCTATTTTTATTACCACAAAAATTTTTACTCGATTAATCGTCAAAATAGTCAATCGATTACCAAAATAATCGTTAGTGACAGCCCTAATACTATGATGTGTATTATAGATTTTGTACTGATATTAAACCTTTTTTTTTTTTCTAGGATGACATGCAAATTCGTGTTTTCAACTACAACACATTAGAGCGAGTACACATGTTTGAGGCCCATTCAGATTACATTCGCTGCATCGCTGTTCATCCCACCCAGCCCTACATCCTCACGAGCAGCGGTACAGATTAAATTTGCATTATGTATTTGTATTATACATATATGAAAATACACCATATTATGTTTCATAACATATTACATATAAAAGTTTGGTGTGTCAGTAAGATTTTTCTTAAAAGAAATCATCAAGATTGCATTAAATTGATTCAAAGTGACTAGTTTAGACATTTGTAATGTTGTAAAAGATTTCTATTTCCCGAAGGAAAATCACGGGTCTCCACGAAAATATTAAGCAGCAGAACTGCTTTCAATGTTGATGATTGGAAATGTTTCTTGAGCTTATTAGAATGATTTCTGATGGATCATGTGACCAGTTATTTTAAATTGTAATAATATTTCATAGCAGTATTACTTTTGATCAAACAAATACGGCCTTGATGAGCATTAGAAACTTCGGTAGCACTTTATTTTACAGTGCTGTTTCGCATGTACCATAGACTTATTGTTGAAATCACTGGGTAATAATTAGGTGCTAGTCCTGAACCCACCCCTAAAACTAACCTTCACCCATTTAGTTACCTTATACTACCCAATACTTTCTTGGTTAGTAAACTGTAAGTACATACTGTAAAATAAAGTGCAACCAAAACTTCTTGCCCAAAAATGTAAAAAGAGAAACATCTTACCAACCCCAAACCTTTGAACTGTTGTGCATACACAAAACTCTGTTTAACATTCATTGGGTGCTTTTAGATGACATGTTGATAAAGCTGTGGGACTGGGAGAAGAAATGGTCCTGCAGTCAGGTATTTGAGGGCCACACACACTACGTCATGCAGATCGTCATCAACCCCAAGGACAACAATCAGTTTGCTAGTGCATCACTAGACAGAACCATCAAGGTAAGACTGAACACTCTTGGGGATGAAGTAAGTTCGAATCTGACTTTAGCCCCCATAATTTCTTCTTTGGTGTGTTTCAGGTTTGGCAGCTGGGCTCTTCCTCTCCTAACTTCACTCTGGAGGGTCACGATAAGGGGGTGAACTGCATTGATTATTACAGTGGAGGAGATAAACCCTACCTCATATCTGGAGCTGATGACAGACTGGTCAAGATTTGGGACTATCAGGTATGAATGATATTGATGATTCTCAATGGAGCGAGTCATTCCTGGCTATTTATTGACTTCTGTTCGGTGTGCCTCTTTAGAATAAGACGTGTGTGCAGACGCTCGAGGGTCACGCTCAGAATGTGTCCTGTGTCAACTTCCACCCAGAGCTGCCGATCATCATCACAGGATCAGAGGATGGTGAGTCAGGGCACATCTTCAGGATAATCACACTTATAAAACTGCACTGCCTCATTCCTGGCTCAAATATTTTTTATTACTTTTTCATGGCAGTAAAATATTTTAAACACTTGGCTTACAGTGGTCTTTGCATATTAAACTGGGACTGTATAAAGAGGTGGGCGCTTCTGAAACACGATTTTGAAACCTTTACTAACCATTTATTTTGAACCAGTGATTCGGAGCACGTATCAAAATGGCAAAGTCATGTGATTTGGGTAAATAAGGCTTTGATGGGTCATAAGTTTCAAAATCTTTTTGATATGTCAATGGTTCGTGGTTAGAGGCGATCTCTGTGAACCCAGTGTCTATGTCAGTGTTAATTTAGTTGATGAATAAATTTCATCATTATTTTTGCTAACAACATTTTTTCCCCAGACGATAATGAGAGGATAACTATATCAATGAATAAAAACGAGACAAATGTTAGGGAGAGACGATTTGGGAAGAGATCTTTGAATTGTAACGTGCTGATCTACCTTGTGGGACATAGACGAAGAAAATAACCCAATGCTCTTTAATGAATTATATTTAAATTTAAAATTATGAAAACATCTCGTGATATTTAGTCGACTAAAACTAAAACAATTCAGATTACTAAAATATGACTGAAACTAAATGGCATTTTACTCAAAAGACTTGAAAAATAAATCAGAACTTGTTGTCAAAATGGTCTATACATGATTTTTACCTGATCTCAGATCAATTTTATAAACGTTTAGACATTGAATGGCACATTTGTATAATAAAACACAGAGTTGTTGTTAAGTCTCTTATTGGTCTGATTACAAAAGTCCTCTATAAAACAAACAAATCAAGCCCTACAATTTAATAAAATAACATTTATATAAAGACCTTTTATATTTTAATGGTATTAGATGATTTGTTAATTGCGTTTGCATATTATAGATTATCCCTTTCAATAAAACAATTGTTTGTAAAAGGTTTTTTTGCACAAGCTTTTGCTGCATTTACACTGTTCTGACCAGCAGGAGTCACTGTTTTCATTGAATCATTTTGTGGAGCAATTGGTCTAGCTGATTCAGAGTTTCGAAAAGCTTTGTTTCTCCCATCACTAATATAAAGTATTTTCATATTAAAAACAAGCACTTTTCCTTTAAATCTGCTTGTAACCGTCTTCTGTTAAGGCACGGTTCGTATCTGGCACTCCAGCACCTACCGTCTTGAGAGCACCCTGAACTATGGTATGGAGCGCGTGTGGTGTGTGTCTGGCTTGCGTGGCTCCAACAATGTGGCATTGGGCTATGACGAAGGCAGCATCATTATCAAGGTACTAAAAATAATACAAAAGTAACACCATGCTGTTGCCTGTCAGCGGTGTGACATTCTAGTTAATGCTCAGTCTCACAATTGGAAAGTTCAGTCCCCACAATTAGAGCCAATAGGCTTCTCCAGGGCCAGGGCTCTCCGCAGGGGTCGGCAGAGGATATATAATGCAACATTTCATTTCAGTGCTGTTCTTATGAGCTTTCTATTCATCATATAATTCCAGAAAAATGTATCTCTGTTTCCACAAAAAATATTAAGCAGCACAACTGCTTTCAGAATTGCTAATAATAATAAATGTTTCTTAAAAATCTGTGTATTAGAATGATTTCTGAAGATTCACGTGACGTGACAGATTCATGTTAATAAATGACATTTGAAAGTAAAAATTAAAATTGAAACAATGTTATCAATGTTTCACAATATTAGTGTTATTTCTTCAAATAAATGTAGCCTTGTTGAACACGAGACTTCTAAAGAGTAGAGTATATAGATTTACTTGACAGTTATATCTACTTCAATGAACTTTAAATAATAATCCAAGCTTTCTATAATGTAATCTCTCATGCGGAGAGTTCTCTGTAGTTTATCCGGTTTATATTTGTGTTTTAGCTTGGTCGTGAGGAGCCAGCCATGTCGATGGATACCAGCGGAAAGATTATTTGGGCCAAGCACTCAGAAATTCAGCAGGCCAATCTCAAAGCCATGGGAGATGCTGAGATCAAGGATGGCGAGAGGCTGCCACTGGCCGTGAAGGACATGGGCAGCTGTGAGATCTACCCTCAAACTATCCAGCACAATCCTAATGGCAGGTAAGACCATCACACAGAGCTGCACGATTAATCGTTAAAAGATAGTGATTCAAACACCCACACGATCTCATTCCTAAATGACAGCAATTCGCCCGTGTTTATTAAAGCTTTGACAAAATCACACAGGAATATTTAGATCTGCATTGATGTCTGGAACAGTCTTTTCAATCACATCATTATTTCTGTTACAAATGTTAAAATTACTACAGAAGTACTGGGATAAAAGTTTATAGTTTGCATATTAACAGTAGCAAAAAACGTTGACGGAATCTAGTCATAAAAACGGAATTTTACATGGAATGTCACAGAATTTGAAGAAACTCAAAGATCTTTACAACAACCCATCAAAATAAAAGTTTGGTTTAAATTGTGACAGAAATATAACACTGTCGTACGTCTCAGTTTAATAATAATACTAACACTAATTACAATAACAATAAGAAATTATGAATTACGAAGGATGAATTTCTTCCATGTTTTCATTATAACAGTAAATCTTTGTTGTGCAGTACTTTGTTTGACAAAAAGTGTTTTTTTTTTCCATGTCAAATTACATTTTTTTTTATAATAATTCATTCAAATTAAACTTTTCAAATAGAATGCAGTACTTAAAATGGTCAAAAGATCTCTATTTATTAAAAATAAAATCATGATTCTCAATTTATCCAGAATCGTGCAGCTCTACTATCACATCTCTAATGCCACTCATTTACTTGGAGCCTAAAATGTTCTTGCTGCATTTTATTAATGTAAATACAGTTTAACAAACGATACATTTATCAACACCCGAGGATTCAGTCCCGTTAATCTTGTTGTTTAGGTTTGTGGTGGTGTGTGGAGATGGAGAGTACATCATCTACACCGCTATGGCTCTGAGGAACAAGAGCTTTGGATCTGCACAGGAGTTTGTCTGGGCCCATGATTCATCGGAGTAAGTGCTCCACAAGCATGTAGAAAACAGATGTTCAGAGCATCTGCTAACTAAAAATACTCACCATTGACCGTATGAAACGTGACAACTGACGTGACTTTGTGTTAAATTAAGGTACGCGATTCGGGAAAGCAGCAGTGTGGTGAAGATCTTCAAAAATTTTAAGGAGAAAAAATCTTTTAAGCCAGACTTTGGAGCAGAAGGTAAACTGTTTTGCATTGCATTAGTAGTGCAACAAGCTCTGTATTCACTTTTTTTTTTTTAATCTAAAAATATAGTAATGCATACAGAACATTTACATATGCATGCTCGATTCCTTGATTACATGTAGTACAAGCGCGTCAGTCTTTTATGGTTTTATGTAAATGAATTGTTGTGTGTTTGCAGGCATCTATGGTGGTTTCTTGCTGGGCGTCAGATCAGTGAATGGCTTGGCTTTCTATGACTGGGATAACACAGAGCTGATTCGTCGCATCGAGATCCAGCCCAAACACGTGAGTCAACTGCTACAGCCCTCTTTTCTTCTGCATGTCTTGGGCAATTTCTTAGGGTTCCTGAACCAATTGGATCTGTACTTGCAGATTTTCTGGTCCGACTCTGGCGAGCTGGTTTGCATTGCCACAGAGGAGTCTTTCTTCATCCTGCGCTATCTGTCAGAGAAGGTGGCCGCATCACAAGAGTCAAATGAGGGGGTTACTGAAGACGGCATCGAAGATGCTTTTGAGGTCAGTGTTTGAAACAGACAGTCGTGTTTAATCGGTTGAAAAGAGTTGTTTCAAAGGAAAAGCATTTTAATTAAATCTAATGAATGATCTAATGTATCATTTATAGTACTAACAGGAATTTTATTAAGACTGTGAATTTTGTAAAGATTTTCAAACAAAAGGTCTGATCTCCTCTGCAGGTCCTGGGAGAGATTCAGGAAGTGGTGAAGACGGGGCTGTGGGTGGGAGACTGTTTCATTTACACCAGCTCAGTCAACAGACTCAACTACTTTGTTGGAGGAGAGATTGTCACCATTGCTCACCTGGACAGGTGCCGTCAGAACTCCCTATATCTGAAATCAGCTGCAAACCATTTTCATATTTTTGTATGTATTAATCACATATCCATAAGTGTTCAAAAGTTGTGGTCGGTAAGCTTTTAAATGTTTTTTAGAGAAGTGTCTTTAAGTGTATTTAATCATTAAATTTAATTTGCTAAATAGAAGTATTAATTTCTTGGGTAAAAAAGAAAAAATACTGACCCTAAACTTAGTAAAATGGTAAACATATAGAAGGAAGGCCTTATGTAATATTATTATTATTATTATTAGGGGTTCCCTCAAAATTGATATTAGTCGGTTAGCCTCAGAAAAATATAGTCCGCTCACTCTAACATTAACTTAGATAAATGTTATTTGCCGCATATGCTAGTGTTTGTGTGGAGAGTGCACTTTCTGCATGACATGGGGGTGCCGGTGCGATCACTTGCATTTAACTTAAAATACTTCATTTTTGGTCACACAGATAAGAATAATCCAACTTAAGAAACTGTAAATGGTTTGCTTTTATCTCTGTAAACTCACAATAACAACAAATCATGCCTTTGTAAAATAAAGAAAATACAGGATGCAATTTCTGCCCTTTCGGCCTCAAGTGAACAAAAAAAAATTCAATTAAACTTGCCTCACAGACATGAGAAACATATCTATGGAAAGCTTGAAATGTCTACTTTTAAAAGAAATGATTCAAATCTAAAACAAATATTCTCAGATTATGTAATCCGTAAGAAACTTGCATAAAGTCTCGTCCTCTTCTGCGGAGATGGCGAGTCAGCATCGTCGACTTCACCTCTCCAGCCGAAAACGCACAAAACACACGCTACTGCAAGCTTTATGCGTGTGCTTGAGCACTGATTAGGCTGTACGTTATAGATGGACGATTATAGGCTCATTATTATGATTTACATGGTTTATTAATATAAATGTGCGATTAGTCGAGTAATCGCTTAAATGAACGACTAGTTGACTAGAAACATCTTTAGTTGAGGCCAGCCCTGATTATTATTATATAATACATTCATTCAGTCTAACAGTGACTTGTTTATCTTAGAACCATGTACCTTCTGGGATACATTCCTAAAGACGACCGTCTTTACCTGGGGGATAAGGAGCTGAACATTGTCACATACTCTCTTCTGGTGTCTGTCCTGGAGTACCAGACTGCTGTCATGCGCAGAGACTTTGGCATGGCTGACAAAGTGCTGCCCACTATCCCTAAAGAACAGCGAACCAGGGTTGCCCACTTTCTGGAAAAACAGGTAAGACTTCAAATGTCATGATTGGCAAATAACAATGTTCTAGCGCTGCAAGAATAACAACAGTTTAGATTCGTAAGTTAAAAAAAATATGCTTGTGAAGTACACTATAAATGTGTGTCAAGAAAGCATTACACTGTGTCCGAAATCGACACTTCCCTTCTTTATAGTGTGCAAAAAAAGGTACAGCAATAGTATGTCCGATTGTGTCGTATTTAAAAAGGCGAGATTCTGAAGTGCGCATTCGATGGACACTTTCTATCCCATGAGGCCACGGGAGACGATTTATGGATGGAAGTGAAGCGATGCAACAAACACTGGTCGGTCACGTGACCGTAACAACATGGTGGATGTAGTACATTCACACACACATTGTTCGCTTTTTTAACGGTCGTGAATTCATATTTAGACGTAGTACATACTAGTGTTATCAAAAATATCAATATGTATCGATACTGAAATGATCCAAAAGTCCTTTCTGCAGTTTCGCTACAAAATTACGCCATTGCAAAATCAAATATTTATGTGATATAATTGTAATACTAATTGATCAATGTTTATACATGAATAAAAGCTTAAAAGTGTTATAATATAAAGCGATCTCTTTCAATGGATGGACACAAAAAGAAGTAATATTAAAATGATATGCAGCGCTTTTCCCCTATGGTATCGAAAACAGATACTTTTCATGTATCGGATCGAAGTTTGAAATCCCAGTATCGTGACAACACTAGTACTTAATGTGCGATTTCGATTGCAGCGTTATCGATTTGATTGGCTACAAAAGTGGAACAAATCAAATCTGATGATGTCTAAAGGATCTTTGTCCGTGTGCCTTCAGGGTTTCAAGCAGCAGGCCTTGGCCGTGTCCACTGATCCAGAGCACCGGTTTGAGCTGGCGCTGCAGTTAGGAGAGCTGAAAATCGCCTACCAGCTAGCTGTAGAAGCTGAGGTTTGTTGTTATAACCCAGTGAGACTGCTCCCCTAGTGGTGGCCATGCTCAATTATTGCATTTACTGTACTGGAAAAAGTTTTTCTGTAAAAGTAATGTGCAAGTTTCTGCATGTAAGGTCTAAGTTAATATAATAGAGATTTCTGATGCTTTTCATCTGTAGAGTGAGCAGAAGTGGAAGCAGCTGGCAGAGTTGGCCATCAGCAAGTGCCAGTTTGGTTTGGCACAGGAGTGCCTCCATCATGCCCAGGATTATGGAGGTCTTCTGCTGCTGGCCACTGCATCTGGCAACGCTTCGATGGTTGCCAAGCTTGCAGAGGGGGCAGAACGTGACGGAAAAAACAACGTTGCCTTCATGACCTACTTCCTGCAGGGAAAGTAAGTGTTATAAGTGAGGAGACTTTAGTCAGCTGAAATGGAAATATGTTGACTACAGATGTTTTACTTTTGTGGATTATCATTTTATAGTCTACACTGCATTCCTATACTGTTTCAGTCACTGGTTGTTATTTTTAAGATGCTTGTGTTGCTGTTGCTGATTTTTATTGTTTGTTTGCCAGACTGGACAACTGTTTGGAGCTCCTGATCAAGACCAATCGTCTGCCAGAAGCAGCCTTTCTTGCCCGCACGTATCTGCCCAGCCAAGTGTCCAGGTCTGTATTCACATTCACATCGTCACAGCAGTAAAGTATCGCCTGGTCGAGAACAAGCTCTGGCTACAGAACGCCCTGTATCCCACAATGCACTTTTCTTGATCTTTTAATTTCTTTTTGACTCATTATTTGATCTCTTTTGACTCTGTTTTGAAAATTGGTGTAAAGTAAATAAACTGTTACTCTGTGTTTGATAACAGGGTGGTGAAGCTTTGGAGAGAGAGCTTGTCTAAAGTGAATCAGAAAGCTGCAGAGTCTCTGGCAGATCCTACAGAGTATGAGAACTTGTTCCCAGGCCTGAAAGAGGCATTTGTGGCAGAGCAGTTCCTGAGAGAAACCTGCCTCGGCCGAACCAGACCTGCGTCCGACTACCCGCTGATCACGGTAAGAGAGCAGGGCTTTTTCCATCTTTACTCAGTGTTGTTTAAGCTTTATTTATATACTATTGTAGTATTTATTAATACTTTGAGTTTTGTTTTAGTAATTGCTTTTTGTAATTTTTACTATTTCCTTTTAACGTTCATTTATTTTTATTTCAGTAATTTTAGGTACTTCAATATATTTTTTTAATTAGTTGACATGGCAACATTTCACATTTATGGTGGTTTAAAGTTTAAGTGCTTGTGTTTTATTTCAGCTTCATTTGAACTACCAAAAACAATTTTTAATAATTTTAGTTTTAATGAACAGTATCAACACTGCCTTTACTTAATCATCATTTACTTATACAGGATCCAGGCAGTTCTTTAGAAGATACAAGCTGAAAGTCTTTGAACACAGCCTGTTATTTACTCATTGACCTGTATCTCCTAAAATCACGTCTAAACTCATTTAAACCGGCAAACATAGTCAGATTACATCCATAGGAAACACTATAATGTAAAATCCAACATGCTTGATCAAGAAGTTTATAAACCGTATTTTGTCATTTTAGTCTGTTTTGGTCCCTGATGATCACGTACTGTTTTAATTACTTTGGGTACTTTTTGTGCTCTTAATTGATTTTTTTTTTTTCTTAAAATCTATTTTATTTGAATAATAAGCTGTCTTCATGGTTTAAATGACTGTAGACATTTTTTTCTCTCTCTCTTTTCTGTCACTTTAGCCCAATGAAGAAAGGAACGTGCTGGAAGAGGCCAGTGGTTATGAACCAAAAGGAGTTATCCCCACTCCTATAGAGGTGCGTGTTTGTCAAACACTCGTTTTGTTGATGGCAACTAGAGCTAGTGGTGCAAGCAGGGCCTAAAACTAACTTTTATTTAAATTGGCAAGGTGTAAACTTTTGTGATGAGGCAGCACTGGCCCGAGTGTCATTCACGCTCATGTTCTCACAATATTGCATTCTTAGAATTCATAAAAATGTTACCGTCCGACTACTGAGTGACACCATTTCATAAACTCGCAGTTCATGTGGCGCTTGACGAGTGTTAATATTAGGACCTGGCTGCAACAGATCACAAAACTCATAGTTCTGATCATTTTATGGTTTACGGATCATTTTTCTGATCAGCAAAATAAAAAAAAAGTAACTGTACTTCCTATTTATTACTTAAAACACACTTTTAAGTGCTTTGATACCACAGCAAAAACTATTAGCCTAACTAATAAAGTTCAAACATTATTAAAGACACGTGAACAGTCAATAAAAACACTAATTACAAGCATAAATACAATATAACAAAGATATAAATAAAGTAAGGTTAATTAAATGTAAAATAACACTAGTGTTGACTGTATAAATTAAATATAGATTCATCTTTGTTAAAGTTGTTTAACATTAATGACACAGACTGCAGCAAGTTTATTAGGCTGCCGTCACTTTAAGGCCGAATGCTTCTGTTCACTTAAGACATAACCGAATGTGCTTACAAGGACACTTGCTGAGACTGGTATTTTGACATACATTTGTGCGTGTCCGTTCAAGCGCAAGGAGATTCTGCATCTGAAGCGTTGCTCTCTGTGGGCACAAATAACGGCGCTCGAGTGCCGAATTGAGTTCTCGTTCGCCACTTCTGGCTCTGGAATGGTTTAAAATCACTTCAGTGTGTACATTTACAACAAAACATGTGCGAATGATGAACTCTATGATGGTTAGACTTTGCAGTTAATCCACAAACCACTTACGTTAGAGATAACGCATCAACTATGATCCGTTTCACCCCTAATGGGAACAGTTTTAGAGTGTAAACGAGTCATTTAAAGAGTTCACATATATCTTTGTGCATAAACTAATCAAATTGCTTGTGTATGTTCAGCAGGTGAAGGACACAGAGGAGGCCCCAGAGGATGTGGGTGTTTTGGCCTCAGTGATAGCGGCTGTCTCGACTCCAGTACTTTCTGCCGTGAGTCATGCAGAATCCCAGCCTCCTCAGAAGGTCGAGGAGAAGACGGAGGAAGAGCCTCCCGAAGTGACAGAAGCAGAACAGAAGGTATTCAGTAAAAATGTAGTTAATAAAGCCATATTAACATCAGACTTGACGTAACCTCACTTTTTGATTTATTTTAAGGTTATTGATGAACTGGAGGATGATTTGGATAACATGGAGCTTGACGACATTGACACCACAGACGTCAATCTGGACGACGACTTCTTAGATGACTAAACCCCCAGCACTGAAGCATAGAGTTTATTTAAGCGACCAAACCTTTTTTTATTTGTTCCTGTTAGACCTGCAGAGCTGAAGTCTTGGGCAGACCGGGCTCAATATAAATGTCTTTTAGGGCATACCAGGAATGTGCATTATTGGTGAATTTTTGTACTTCATTCTGGACCTTCAATTTACATTTGACTTGTACATCAACATATACATTGATTCTTGTGTTTTTGGCCATGATAAATCATGGTCCCATTATTCATAATAAAGACATCTACTACACTTACAATGATTTGCCCTGTCATAATACTTTTTTTTATGGGTAATAAGTAGGCATCTGAATGATTTATGCACAATAACTTAATTATAAAAAAATATTCCAGACTTTAATTCCTCTTAATTTTCAAAAAATGGGCGTTCTTCGTACAAAAAAAACTTGATCTGGTATCTCACAGAGCCACAATTTTTTTTTTTTTAAACTTCAAGGCACAATATGCAATCTTGCCACTAGATGTCACTTATTCAAAACAAAGGCATAGCTTGATGATGCCACGAATGAGCATGGAATCATGGGATTTGTCCACAGCCGATGGAAAGTAACCTAACGGGCCTCAGTCGGAAATCATATTCATGGATGTATTAATTTTGAACGAGGCCGCTGGAGCAAATGCTAATGAAAGACACCTGCGATACACACCGGTCTCGTGACCAGCTGAGCTTTTGTTACGCACTGCGGTCGGCTGCTTCCGTTCTTGTCGTTGCATATGTGGGGTAACAGCGCTGTTTTACATGGTTAAAAATAGTCACACTAAATACATTGAGTGTGTTGTTGTTTTAACGTTATTCTTTGTGTTCGCTCGGTGACTGGTTTGAGAGACTCGTTGCACATTACAGGAATCTAGAGCGATATTAATAAAAGCTGGATGGCTTGTGTTGCTAAATGACATGCAATTAATTTTAAAATATATTGTATGATGGAGAAAGCTCCATGTTACCCACTTGACAAAATTGTCTGAGGCATGGTAAAAACATGGTACTGGTAAATCAATAAAGCAATCAATTTCAAACCATAAGACTAAAAGTGTTGATTTATAAAACAATGATTTGTTTTCTGTTGTGTATCCGTCTAATAAAAACATAATATATTAAAGCGTTTTTGGCGATTCCTTGTGAAAAGTAAAGCTTGAACTCGAGGGTAACACGGATATCCCTTACAAAAAAGAACTGCAGTATATTGAAGTCGAACTGCAATAAAACTGCAGTACCAAGTAGTTTAACTGCAGTTTAATTCAAATTTGCAGTATAATGAAGTATAGTCACAGTACAACTGCAGTACATTGAAGTTCAACAGCAGTAAAACTGTAGTATAAGTACAGCTGCAGTAAAATGATGTACAACTGAAAGTTGCATGAAGTATAAAAGCAGTAGAACTGCAGTTGTATTGCACACTCAAAAAAAAAAGATTTTTCGATGCTGTTCACTTTATTTAAACAACTTATTTTGATTCAACACCATTATATTGGTTTTGGGTTCAAACGTGATTGCTTCATGTTAAATTGACTTGAAATGATTACTTTTTGACTTAACGTAATGTTTTCATTTTAAAATAACATGTTTCACTCAAGTAAACTCAACCAGGACTCAATCAAACAGGACTTTCACTTCCCGTCATGCTTTGCAAAGCGGCTGAACTGGGAGAGTAAATGTTGAAATAAAGTGTTATTTTAAACCGTTTTTAGCAAGATGAGAAAATTGAGAGATGTTTTTAATGTTTACTGCTCTATTATGTTGATATTTAAAAGTTTCTGTTATGTTTATAGTTTTGGGGTTACCATTGTGGTGAAGTGTTGAGCTTGTGCTTAGGTTGAGGGCATGCCAGCTGCAATTCTAATCACACTAATAATTGAGTGATCCATGTGGAAATGTTCTGGATGAAACCAGTACGACTTCTGGTCTTCAAACAAAGAGCATCACAAACATTATACAAAACCAAACAAGTAGCATTAATTATAGGGTTAATTAAAAAAATCATATTAAATTCCCTTACAAAAAAGAACTGCAGTATATTGAAGTAGAACTACATTAAAACTGCAGTACCAAGTAGTTTAAACTGCAGTTTAATTAAGCGCAACCATAGATTTGCAGTATAATGAAGTATAGTCACAGTACAAGCTGCCTCAAGTACAACTGAAAGTTGCAAAAACAGTATAACTGCAGTTGTATTGCAGTTTTGTTTTACTAGTACTTTAGATGTATTGCAGTAGTTGTACTCCAGTAAAACTACAGAAATTTTAGGTTATACTGCAATACTGCAGTTTTTTCGTGTCCAAAAAACTGGATTTTTCTATATGTAACAAAAACTGCAGTATTACTTCTAAAAAACTGCAGTAATTTTTTGTAAGGGATGACGTTATTGTCTGGTTAAAATAGCTGATTTCTCTGGATTTAAACGCGTGGGAATAATATAAGTACATATCAACAAAATATGACATTGTTCTAGTGATTTTTGGATATTTTAATCTAAAAATCCTCCATATTGTGCCTTTAAGTTCACCTATATCAGGGCCACTGTCCTGCAGAGTTTAGCTCCATCTTTTCTCAGCACACCTGCCTGGAAGTTTCTAGTAAGACCTTGATTAGCTGGATCAGGTGTGTTTAATTGGGGTTGAACTATTCAGGACAGTGGCCCTCCAGTAGTAGGGCACACCCAAACCACTCAAAAGACAAAATACAGTAAAATTAATTGTTGGAAAAAATGGGAAAAACAGACCAGCATTAAACAAGGTATGGATTTTGTTTTTTCATTGAATAACAACTTAAATTTCAGTGTATGATCATCTTAAAGTGGCTTCTCCTTTAAAAGAAAATCCCTGTGAATGCTATCATATTAAATAACTATATGGCTCAACTACCAATTTTTCACGTGCAGTTAAGCCGAAATTAAAACTCACTGTTTAATAAGTAGCCTTTGTTTTAAATCTGGAACAATGGGATTTTTCGCTTCAATTTACATGACCGAGGAATACTGTGAAATTACTTGTGCCATCAAAAATGCATGCAATATGCAGTACAAAGTCTATCTATACAGCAGCAATGTACCTGTTTTACCTTTGATGTTTCAGAGCAAAAACCCATCAATGGTTTCCCTCAGTTCTTCTCTACGTTGTTAAAATCTGCACACGATGCTGCTGTGCTGGCACAATTTCAAAGCATTTCAAGCTTTATTCCAGATCATTAGGATCTGTAATACGGTTTCCCCTGCAAGTAAACGTTTATGTCAGCCAGTGGCCCAGAAATAAAAATAGTGTCAGAGATCTTTCATTAGATGGCATCCTGACCAGCAGATGGAGCCAGTGCTCCTGATTGATTATCAGTTTAACTCATTGAGTAGGTGAAAAAGGAGAAACACAGCTGTAACATGGGTTCCTGTGAGCTCAAAGATAAGGATTTGGTGACAGAGCCGTCACATTTTACACCACCGAACTTCCAAAACAACTAGTTGACAAAATATATATTGACCAAAATGGCTGCCATTACACCTTTTCCTGTCACGGATTCTGTCTGCTATCTATGCACTTCTTGTTCAAAAGATCCTGTTGTTCTAAGATGTTGTCACATTTTGTGCAAAAACTGTCTTCAAAGCTACTGGGAGCTCAACAAGTCTCTGAAGTGTCCTGTTTGTTTGAGGGATACACACTGTTCTGTTCTTCTAGAACATTTAAGTATTTCTCACATTTCCTCAGAAGACGAATCCTCTCAAGATAGCGACTTTAAACCACCGCGTGTGGGGAAAGCAGAGAGTGGAATGGTAAGTGAGCTCAACTTTCACTAAAAAAGAACTTTGGTGTTGAAATATAGAACTTTGGCTAAGGGATCTGCTCTAATCCGGTCTTATGACAGCAAAGTATGAGAACAAAACTATTTTAAAACTTTCATCTGATTTAATTAAAGATTATATCAATATGTTTGCCTTTTGTGGAATAAATAGTAGTAGAAGAGTATTTTTTACCTAGTAGATTGAAAGTCCGTTAAAGCTCTTTCCAGACAAACTGAGAGGTGGGAATACTTTCCTTCCAGGCATTCTTCATTCCAGACAATCCTTGAAAATTTACCAGCGGTAACTGGCAAATGTTTTAGTCGCTGCCTTATTGTTAAATGATGCTTTTCCTTGAAGTTGGGGCTGATCAATCTGTCGGATGTCTTTTCCATGGGTTATTTTCAAGTAGGAGGTGGGAGGAAGTTCTGACAACTATGTTTTTCATATTCAGTACTGTATCAGTCACCTGATCTGATAAAACATCTGGTATTAAGATGCGTTTTGGTCAATCAGATCACAAGTGGACGATACTAAATACAGGTGTAAACTGGGTCTGAAACATTTTGAGCTTGTCCACATTCGACCACTTCCAGAGGTAGTCCACAACAAATTTGACTGGATCGCTTAGTGACGCTCGTGTGCTCAAATATTTTCGAACGGCACAAAAGACCGCCTACTCTCCGCATACTGACTGTGTAAACATTATGGGAAGCGCTCTAGCCAGACGGGATTTAAACTTTGTCGGCTGAAGACCCAAGTTTGGTTTGAAGATGAAACGCGTACCAAGCACAATGTTCTCTCACCATTCCTGATTTCTAACAATCACTCAAAGAATTTGGTGTGTAAATTGCGCGAGCTTATTTTGTCCATTAGATCAAAAGATCTGAAAAAACCCAAACATTTACTCACTCATACACTCTCCCCTCGAATAAATCAGGACTGAAGTGGTTGACAGTGGATTAAAACACCAGGTGTGAACGGGAATGTGTCTTTCTCGTCCACGTCTGATCCAATCAACCAAAACGCATCTTAGTACCAGGAGTAAACGGGGCCTTTGAATGAAATCTAAGTTGTATAAATGTAAATGTGTAACACCGACAGCAGTCAGTGAAGAAGGACCTATCAGAGATTATGAGCACTATGGCCAGCATCAAGACAGAAGAGGACATTAGTACCATGGTCCAGATATTGATGGAGGTCAAATATGAACAGGTTGAAAAAAACATATCGGCACACATCGAAGAAAACCTTGTGCACGGACATACAATTGAGGACATTGCGTCTGTGAAGGTAAGAGGTCAAATGTATCAGCTTATGTCTTCCTAGCTGAGAACATCTCTTCTAAACATGTTCCTGTTCTTCTTCTTTTCCAAAGATGGAGCAGTCCAACGAAACCAGGTGAGTGTCCCATCTTCTCATGAAATTGCAAACATCTCTCGTTTGTACATAAATGCGTAAGACCTTTGTTCATCTTCAGAACACAAATAACGATGTTTTTGATGTAATCTGAGTCCACGGGACTACAGTGGATCAACTTTAATGTTATGAAGCGACGAGGAATCAGAAAGCTCTCGGATTTCATCAAAAATGTCTTAATTTGCATTCCGAAGATGAATGAAGGTCTTACGGGTGTAAAAGGACATGAGAGAGAGGAATTAAAGACAGAAGTTTCATTTTTAGGTGAACTAACCCTTTGCTTCTCCTAAAAGCCTTTTACTTCCTTTGCTTCTCCTTTGATTTATACATCATTTAGTGCTTCTAGGGATGAGGAAATGCTTACTGACATGATACAACATGACACCCTTCCTGCCTCCAGTTCTGTCTTACCAGAACCCAATGACTCCACAGAAAATCCTCATCCACCCCCCACAAATACTTGCGAATCTTTAAGGTCCAACCTTTGTCCAAAATGTGGCAAGAGCTTCAGAAGAAAGTCAGATCTCAAAGCCCATGAGACGGTACACCTCTTGAAGAAATCACACCAGTGCTCCACGTGTGGGAAGGGTTATGTCAGTAAACACGAGCTTTCCTTGCACATGCGTCTGCACACGGGCGAGAAGGTGTTGGACTGCCCTTATTGCAAGAAAAAGTTTGTCAGGGAGAGTGGATTGAAGTCCCACTTGAGGAGCCACACGGGGGAGAAGCCGTACTCTTGCTCACAATGTGGGAAGAGCTTTTCTCGAAGAAGTACCCTAACTACTCACCTACGGTTGCACCTAGGTCCCCTGCCCCACCAGTGTGACCATTGCGGGAAGCTTTTCAACACCGCGGCAGCTATGAGAGTCCACAGGGCGATCCATACAGGTGAGAGGCCCTTTCCATGCCCGCAATGTGACAAGAAGTTCATCAACAAAGCTGAACTGGACGTACACCTGCATAGCCACGCAGGGAACAAGCCGTTCAGCTGTTCAGTGTGTGGAAAGAGTTTCCTGCGGAAGCAAGAACTCAACGCTCATCAGACCATTCACAAAGACATCCGTCCGTTTCACTGCACTCACTGCGAGAGTAGCTTCAAAAGGATGAGCCACCTCACGTCGCATTTGAAGATCCATTATTCAGACACCCCTTACAAATGCACACACTGCGGCAAGCCCTTCAAACATCCTAACAGCCTCAAAATGCACGAGCGCCTTCACACAGGAGAAAAACCCTACAGTTGCGAACACTGCGGCAAAAGGTTCGCGTCTTCAGGAGATCGCTCTAGACACCTGGCCGTACATTCTGAGGAGAAATTGTACAAGTGCCCGAAGTGTGACAAGAGGTTCCGCTTCAAGAGCAGTCTGAGGTCCCACCAGGTCACGCACAGTGGAGAAAGACCTTACCACTGCAAGAAGTGCGGTAGGAGCTTCGCTAGGCTTGCGAATCTCAAAAACCATAAGGTGGTGCACACCGACGAAAGGCGTTACAGCTGTTCTCAGTGCGGTTTGGCCTTCAAGTCCACCTCTACTCTCCGGAGCCACCTGATAATCCATTCCAGCAAATCCCTGCTAAACTGCACCACCTGTGGCAAAACCTTCACTCGGCACGACACCTTCAAAAGACATCAAGACATTCATGAGGGGATCAAAGTCCACAAGTGCTCCGAGTGTGGAAAATGCCTGAGCTCGGCAAGTTGCCTGAAGCTGCACATGCAGGGTCACTCCGGGAAGAAGAAAATGTACAACTGCGACGAATGCGAAAAGAGCTTCAGTTCCGCGTCCTATCTGCAAAAGCACCGGCAGATCGCACACACCGACGAGAGGCCGTATGTTTGCTTTGAGTGCGGGGAGAGCTTTAACACAGACGGGAAGCTGGTTACTCACCAACTACAGCATTCAGGAGGACAGATGGAGCATGTTTGCTCCCATTGTGGGAAGAAGTTTGCCCGGAAAGAGACTCTAAGACGACATGAGAAGACGCACTCTGATCAGAGGCCACACCAGTGCTCAGAGTGTGGGAAAGGATTCACGAGGAGCGATCGGCTTAAACAGCATCAGAGAACACATGCAGAAAAGAAATAAATGTATGATATTTTCATTTTGAGTTCTACTAATATGCATTTGCTATTGAATCGTCCTTGCTTTTTTGGATCCCACTTGAGTTTACTTGAATGGCACTTTGTATTAGTGGCACTAGAGGGCAGTCTGTGCTTTTGAGACAGGATTGAGTGAGTTATAGTACTAAAAAGGTGCCTGAAAACCTAATCAAAATCTTGAAAAATAAAGACATTTCCGTGTTAAGGTAAAAGATAGAAGGAAATATGTATGTTATTTTGTGCTTTTGTTTTGTTTCAGTGTTCTGTCATTAAAGACAATTATATACCGATGCGGTTGGCTTTTTATAACAGCTAAAAGAAATTGAAGCCCACTTTTAAAACGACACCTCATGGGTTTGGTTTGCCACTTTTCCTTTCGAAATGAGTGCGATACGTAAGGGCAGTTTTAAAAATGTAACAACAGTCCATGTGTCTAAAAAAGAAATTGGATTTTGATGCAAATGGCACAGTTTCAGCAATATTAGCCCGAGGCGAGGACTAGCTCTGTGATTTAAATAACACTTTATTTGAAGATGCTGTTATTGCATTAACCTGCTCTTGTACCCAGCGGGTACAGTAATGCCATGCACCATGAAGAGCAATCATATTGATGTATTAGACTTTGGGTCAGTGTTCCAAATTGGATATTTGGTTGGAGATATGTATAGGTAGGTGTCTGGTTGAAAAGCCTTTTTCCTTAATGCATAGTTTTTATACGGCGCAGTGCTGCACCAGCTCTTGGTTGTGCATTTTTGTGCTTTTAAAGAGGTCACTTCATGTACAATTCAAAGCGGCATAGGTAAGAAATGTCTTAAAAGGTACTGCTCTAAAAATAGTCTACAATTATATATATTCAAGATAATGATAGTGTTCAGACGCCTGTGAGTTCATCACCGAGGCTCAACTGGAGCTTTCCATTTGATCTATTTTTCATTGATTTTTTTTGTTGTGTGTGTGTGTGTATTCCCATTTGGATGTTTGCAGACTCAGATTCCACTCCAGCTATTTCATTCCCAGTCGAACAAATAAACATAGTAAGAAATTCTAAGTCTGGTCAGGGGAGAGTCACACTCGGTCTCCCTGACAACAGTCGCTAGGCAACTAACATTTGTCATCCCTTTTCTTTCTTACCTCGTGTCCCGTTTCCAGCCATCTGCCTTTACAGAGTGAAGCCATCAAACCCTTTCAATTTCAAATATAGTTCCTCACCTTGAGGAGGAATGTTGCAAGAATCATTTAGGCATCACAGTTGCATGGACAAACGTCAGACGCGTACTAGGGGATCATAACAAATTGTCTTTATTCTCTCATTTTCAAAGACAGAGTGGATAACATTCATCAATAGCGAGAAACGAGTGAATGGTGCTGCCATGTTTGACCTCGGAACGTTTCCAGAACGTTGTGGTTTTGTTGTTGTTGCATAAGCCTGTGTGGCCAGCCCCCACAGAAATGCTTGGTCCAATGGCATATTCAGTGGATTCCATGAGATCATGGGCCTCATTTATAAAACGCCAACATTCATGTTTATAAAAACGATCTTTGACGTGGAAAAGCGGTTCGCGCCACATCAGTGTCTAAGCAGATGTGCGCAGTTCTCCTTGTGGCAGAGGGTCGGCGTAATGCAGGTATTTGGAAATCTAAGCAATTCTTGCCGTCTGTGATTCTCAAGTAAAGGATTTGGACGTTGACTCATTTATATGTTAATGACATTAATTAGGGGGGCGTTTCCAAGGCGGAGATCTGAAGCTGCGCGCTGATAAATTCCGCATCTGGAAAAGAATACGTACGTTTGGTCTCGGAATCTCAAGATTAAATGCACACTAAAACATGCTGGGTTAATTATAACACAAGTTGGGTTAAATATTTGCCCAATCTGCAGTTTTATTTAAGTCAACTGTTGTTTAAAAATTACAATATTGCTTACTTAAAATGAACCCAAAATAGGTTGAAAATTAACAGTTGTTAACAAATTTAATAAATAATAAACATTTATTTAAATGCTTAGTAATAATTAAAAGGTGAACATTTATCAATGTTGCCTCTAGTCTGATTTTGAATTTTCAACCTATTTTGAGTTCATACTAAGCCAGTCATATAGTAATTTTTAAACAATAGTTGAGTTAAATAAAACTGCCCAGCAGGTCGGTCAAACATTTAACCCAACCGCTGGGTTTGTCCATATTTAACCCAGCATTTTTTTTTTTTAGTGTATAGGATGGTTTCTACAAAACATTTTATAAATGAGGCTCCATGTGTTGATGGGTCTAAAATGTAAGCAGGTGAAAATACAGAACAAAACTTACTCCATGTCTCCTCTTATGGCTCTTTATGGACCTTTGTTTCAAAATATCCTCATATGGTGTCATACTTAAACACGCATACAACTCCAGCCGTATCACCGAATATGGATGTCATTTGTGGTAACCCTCACAATAAGGCTACAGCGATTTTACAGAACATTATCGTAAAAGAAACAAACGTAGTTCTAATCCTAAACATTAACTACCTCTAAAATCAGAGGGAAATCGAGGGTTCATAAGAATGATGTTTAAAACCCGTCACATGACTTGCATCAGTGAAGCATCAAGCATGTGCACTCAAAGTTCACACAACTTCAGCTTTGACCTTTTTTTTGTTTAGTTTTTTTCCCCCAAATCAGTGAAAATGTATGAAAGGTTTTAAATTGGCTAACTTGTTTTTCCACTAATTTTCATTTATTTGAGTAACAGATCTAATTTTAAACCAAGAGTTAGCTAAAGTTCACGCCAGGAACAATAACTATAAAGATAACGAAAAAGATATAGTTGTAAAAATCGCTCTAAATATAAACGAATAGCCGCCACGCCACAACTATAACGATATAGGGGAACGATGTCGTTGGGACTACTTACACGACGATTTTTTCCAGCTGTTCAACGACAAACAGCCATAAATCAGCTCTAAGGGCTCGCGCATTTAAAATGGCCAACGACATTGAGGAGAAGTTAGTCGTTGGTGGTCCAGACAAAGTCAACGCTCTTTGACAAGTCAAACCAAGGATACTGTAAAGAAAATGGACAGTCATACGCTCGGAATAAATGGCGAGAGATATTAACAATGAGATCATTATGCTAGGCTGGCAAACAGCGTAAGCGTAAAATTACCTCAGGTATCCAGCGCTAGTTTCGACAACATTGCCTTGCTTCCTTTAAACTGCTGAGAAATGGACTAGTGGGTGTTGTTTTTATTCCACTACATTGACTTTGTCAAGTAAACTCACTGTTAGATTAGATGGTTTACACTAGATATCCACTCGAAACAATCAATCAATGGACACACTTTCGCGTCAGCAGACCCAAATATGGACGCAAATATCTTTATAGTTATCATTCTTAAGGCCTTAGGTGTTTTCCAAATCAATCAACAGGACTGTTCTACTCTCACATATTTTCATTTCATTGTGCACACACTCGTCTTCCTTTCAACTTTTCTGCAACGCGTCTCACGAGGCTCGAGCCCTGATGCAAGTCATATGAAAGGTCCATATCTCCAATGCATTATTGAAAGTAACAACATTCCCACCAACCAATCATCCACGTCCACATTGGCGGAATCACAGTAAGCCTCATGATGAAGACGATATGGGGTATAAAGACATTACATGCTTTTAGGCGACATGACAAAGTGGGCCATTCTCAATATTGCTTGTCCTAACATCTGGTCCTTTTAGTGACAAATCATTCAGGAAAGTGAAGTGAGAGGAAATTTAAAGTACAGTTTGAACCTGAACTGGATGGCGTTGATTAAAAGTGCCTTTTTTCGATCTCTGAGACTTGCGTTTAACTACTGTGTGCAGCTAAATACCAAACACTAGGCTATATATTACAGTCGACCCGTATAAAGGAAAATTCCGTATAAAGGGTTATGCTCTTGTCAGACAGAATTAAGTGTGAACATGGCTTGCTTTCATTATACACCGAGGTGTCAAATTAGGTAATTTGACACAACCGAGTTATTCTCCGTCTGACTCAAGGGACTCCGTGAAAGTGCTCTCCACAGACCAATCTGCTTTCTCTGCCAGCACTGATTGCCTAATATTGCCTTCTTTCTTATTTTATGCTCATTAAATAACAGGCCTGTGTTTTACTCCCACCATAGTGGCGGAGTTTAATTATGAGTGCATTTAACTGAGAGTTTAAATTGATGTTAATATCAGAACCACGACAACATTTTGTTATTGTACTGCAAAGTGTCCCATTACGTCTTAAAAACAATCAATTAGTACGTGAGTGTGCCTCATTACGCGTGAATATCTGAGTACGCCTGATTGACTGTGAGTCAGAGTTTACGTTTCACTTATACCCAATCACAAATATTGCTTATGTTTGAATGTTTTCTTTCTTGTTTTCCAGATTTATGACAAGTCAATTCCAAAGATAAGATTTCTAAAAGATGTTGAATCAGCTGTACGTCACTTTTTCACTTCATTAGTTCATCAAACCGCATATTTTAGCAATTTCGGCCCTTGAAGATACGATTCGCAACTGGACGGCTGTTTATACTGGAACAATAAAAAAAACAACTGAATATCATTATCACTCCTCCGCAGTTCTATGCTGATTTATCCCAAATATTTTGCACAGAGCTTTGCTGGCTGTGATGTCAAATAAATCCCGTTCCATTAAACATCAAATACCTTCCCATTGGCTTTGACATTGTGATAAACAGTTACGTGAAGCAAAGTTATAGAGTACCAAGTACAGAGTGCTTTTGAGGAGGAACTAATCACTGGATCTGAAGTTTTCCAGGTTAGTGGCATCAAATGAATAAAAGAGCCTCAAGACTTTTGTTCTTGAACACAAACCTCAAGGGAAATATTTATAGTTAGTTTTCGACCAACTGGGCTGCACGATATACAGAAAGACTTTCATTAAAGGGTTAGTTCAATAAAAAAATGAAAGTTCAGTCATTAATTCCTCTCCCTCGTGTCGTTCTACACCCGTAAGACCTTCGTTCATCTTCAGAACACAAATGAAGATATTTTTGATGGTTCAGTGAGTCTCTATTGACAGCAAGATAATGAACACTTTCAGATGAACAGAAAGACACTAAAACATGTTTAAAACAGTTCATGTGAGTACAGTGGATCAACATTAATGTTATAAAGTGACGAGAAGCTTTGAAGCTTTACGAATCTTTTGTTTCGAATCAGTGGTTCAGAGCGTCAAAGTCACATCATTTCAGTAAACGAGGCTTCGTTACGTCATAAGTGATTCGCAATTTCAATAGTTCACTTTGGCAGTTTGATACACGACTCGAATCACTGATTCGAAACAAAAGATTCGTAAAGCTTCATGAATCAGTGTTTTGAAATCACTAGATATTGTTGAAAAGTCGTTATTTAGTTTTTTTGGCGCACTAAAAGTATTCTCGTCTCTTTATAACATTAATGTTGATCCACTGTACTCACATGAACTGTTTTAAATATGTTTTAGTGTCTTTCTGTTCATCTGAAAGTGTCAATAGAGACTCACTGAACCATCGGATTCCATCGGAGAGGAATCAATGACTGAACTTTCATTTTTGGGTGAACTAACGCTTTAAACCAATGTTGCGATGTTGATTTGATCAAAACGCCAGGACTTCTATTTAATGAAATAAATATATGGCCTGCATGTTTATTTACACAGTGGCAAAAAATGCTGGATAGTTTAATGTTTGAAAACAAAGAAATCAAGACATAAAACTTTGTATTGTAATTTTACAGATGCACTACGAATGAAATTAATTACTATATATTTTTTTTACAGTACAATAGCATTATTACAATATATTTCTTATTTTGTTTATCATTTTTATTTAATAATAATCGCAGTAAAAGTCATAAAAATGATTATTTTATAGTCAGATTAAGTTACTTTTCTTTATTTTATTATTACTTTTTAAAATTTCTGTTCACTTTCTGGTTACAGAAAAAGGTTTGGCTCAGTTCTTTCTTTTAGAGCGTATACAAAAATGCGAACAACCACATTTTTCAAGTTTTTCCACATCATTCATCCCTCAAAATATGGAAAAAAATAAATAAATGAAAAAAATAAAATAAAATATTTTTATTTTATATGCAGGTGCGCTCCTCAACAAAATCCCCCCGACCATTCTAGATTTATTATATTTGTCCAGATATAGTAACTGAACTCACCTGGAGAAAATTCCTGTATTTTTTAATCTTGCCGAAAAAAACGTTTTTTCCCCAAATATCGTGCAGCCCTTTCGAACGACAGGGGTTTTTAATGACTTAAATCACTTGATTTGCTTTCCTTAACCCTGAAAATGTGCAGGTAGAGTGAGAAAATCTAAAACGCTAAATCCATGCACTAACTAAAGCGTCTTCTTCTGCACCGGTGGGCCTTTTTTTTTTTTTTTTACTACAAAACTTGTACTACGATTCTGCATCCGTGCTGTGTCAGCATGCTTCTCAACTACAGGAGCTACTCTATCACCACTAACAGCCTGCCATAGCCAGCATGATACACTCATTATACTGGGGTCCAGTCCTCTCGCAACCTTACAGGTCCTGTTCTGTCGGGATAGTTTATACACTGCTAGGTTTCGCTGCACCACTGTCACATTCAATGAATGAGAGACTGGTATAAACAACTATCACACGTACTAGTTTAGGTAATATCTCCGGGGGAATCGTCTCCTCTGTGAAGTGGTGCCGCAACACTGTCTCTTATCTCCTCACCTGTCAATCTCACATGCAGTTTCTCCTCTAGCCTGCTTTAACACCTCTTCTCCCTTCTCTCTCGGTTACATTAGAGCGCTGAGGTCATGACATGAACGTGACTTCTGCCTGAGCATTCTGCTTCCTCTGTGTCTGCTGAGGTCTCTGTCTCTGCCGCCCTCCCTGTCCCTCTCTCGGCCCAGGTGGGAGCGCGGAACGAGCCCCGACAGGAAGCGCTTGGCCCTGCTGGTCAGGCTCTCTCGGCGGGCCGCTGCGGGGGACCCCTCCGTCCAGCCGGGCCCCAGGCTGTGGCCCCGCGCCGCTCTCACGGCCGCTTCTAGGAGGTCATTCGTGCGGTGGTCCAGAGAGACGGAGAGCTCCAGATACAGGCAGCCAAACATCATCGCGCTGGAGTGCGCCTCTGAGAAAGACAGAGAGAGAGATTGAGTGATACGGACGCAGATGGAGTTTGACAATCTCTTGTCATATCAGCTCAGATGAGCTTTAGATAACTGCGCCAATTGAGTGGGACTTAATGAAGTACAGAGGGGCTGTAGGAAAGGAGAAATAAGGCTAAATGCTCGGCATGTGTTGATTCGGAGGTGTGTGTGTGGACACGACTGAATTAGATCACTTTAGATGTGGACCATTAAGTGACATGACCTGAGAGAAGAAACAGGAGGGGGAGGAGGAGGCAATTTTTATCATGCCAATCCACAGATGAGGTGTAGTTCGCGCTGCACCAACGGACGCTTCGTCGGGTGTAGTCGGATCAGTGTGTCGGTGTCTGTCGGAGCTCGTTTTCGCCAGTTGAACACGCTGAATCGTTGTTGGTGCAGTGTGATTTGGCCTTTACAGACGGTGTATCAAGAACATTTTTGATGTAATAAGTACTTTCCCTCCGCAGTACAGTGTTATTTTAGTATTAGTATATTTTGAATGAGCTTTTATTTGTATATTTTCAGGTTTTCAAGGCCAAAAAAACACATTTTCTTATTATATGCATTGCAGCATAGAGCTGCACGATTCTGTATAAAATGAGAATCTGATTATACAACCAAACAAAATTACAATGTCATTTTACTAGAGGTTCAGACATAAATTGCTGGACTCTAATTTCTTTTAATTATTTAAAAAATGGTTTTGAATGCGTTCAATCACTCGCTAATAAATACTTCATTACTGGCTGAATCTGTGTTTTTGAACAAATCTTTTGAGTGAATGATTCAATGACAAAAAAAAAAAATTCACTTGTCGCCATCTAGTGGAATAAGATGTAATTGATGACGTGCCGAGTTCGTTTCAACAGGTAGTTTGCTCTATTATGATCGTATCGTAGATATCAGTGTTTATATACTCACTTAAAACTTATATCTCAGTGCTTCTGTGATCATTTGAATATTTGTAACACAAAAATAACGTGTGGTTCAAAACTCTCTGGCTCGGGCAGCACGAACACATATTTGAATGTTCCGGTATGATTTTGTTAAACTTACTGACTATTAATAAGCAGTAATTAGGAGTTTATTGAGGCAAAAGTCATAGTTAATAGTGAGAATTGAACTGTGTGTGAAAGCGTGACCGCAATTAACGCTTTTATTCAGCAAGGATGCATTAAACTGATGTACAAAAGTGACAGAGAAGACATTTATAATTAGTAATGCTGTTCTTTCAAACTTTCTACTCGTAAAAAAAATCCTGAAAAAATATCTGTTTCTACAAAAAATATTAAGCAATATGCAGCTGTTTTACACATTGATTAAAAAAAAAAGAAATCTATCTTGAGCAACAAATCAGCATATTAGAATGATTTTTAAAAGGATCATGTGACTAGAGTAATGGCTGCTTTATAATATATATATATATATATATATATATATATGGAAAACAGTTGCAATAATATTTCACAATAGAGATAAACTGAAAAGAAAAATAAATGATAAATGACTCCTATATAAAACGATGGACCCGGTTATTTATTTATTTATTTATTTTAAAAAAAGAGAGATAAGAGATAGGGAACCTATTTGTTGTGCCACAGCAGACAGGAGATTTATTGCACGTGTGCAGCATTACAGTCCAGAGTTGTAAATTCTGTTTATGGCTATAGACTCATCTTCGCCAGCAAAAGGTTATGCATCTCTGTTTCAATAATTTAGCTAGTATGACCTTACAGCACGTACGCAGTTTGTTTAAATACGGCTTGAATGTCAGCATCAAATAGCTGACTCGCAAATACAGAATGTAAATTAAACCCATTTACATGAAGCTGAGTACATATTGAGTGTGCGCTTGTGTGTTTGTATGGGAGGCAGGAAGCGAGAGGCAGACAGAGAAAGATTCAGAACATTTCCGAATCGATGGCCACACTAGCTGCGGCACCCGGAGGAATAAATATGCTGAGCACAGATGTGTCCGTACAACTGCACTTCAAACAAGGTCCTTTTTCTCCCTTTTCTCTCTCTCTCTTATGTGCTTGTTATATACTGCCACTCATCCTTAGGGTTAGAGATTTGAACAAACCCCTAAGCCTTAGTATTAAACTTTGAAGTACAGTTTGTGCTCAGGACATGAACGATGCAAATTTTGCCATCACACGCCTTGGTATTAAAGAGTTGGTTCACCCAAAAATAAAAATTGTGTCATCATGTTCTCACCCTCGTGTCGTTCCACACCTGTAAGACTTTCACTCTTCTTGGGAACACGAATGAAGAGCTTTTTGATGAAACCTGAGAGTTTGAAACTTTGACGCTTTAAAAAGTTCATCGTAAAACTAATCCAAATGAATTGAAAGCTTTAGTCCAAATGTTCTGAAGAGACTTTATATGATGAGCTGATTTAATTTACGCTTTCATTCACATATATATATGGAGGGCCAGGAGTGCCACATAAAAATAAAACGATTTAAAAATGTAAATTTTAAAACTCTTTTACAAATGATAATCGAGAGGAGAATTTCTTCTTTCACAAAAATCAGCAAAAGCTAACAAATCCTCTACAGTACCTCTCCAAACACGTTCAGATTCGTCTGACATTTTGCGTGATCACGTTGCGAGGGTCGGCTCTTCAAATTGAGGTGAAAGCTGATTGGTTGCTCCCACGTGTGTACCGCCCAATGGCATTTTAGCACTCGATTGATAAATGGAAAAAGAAAAGCATTTGGCAAACCGAAAAAGAAAAGCAACTGGTAAATAGAGAGAGAAAAGCATTTGCCAAATTCTTTTTTTAAAAAGCGATTTAATTGTATAATCTACGTTTTAAAAAATGAATTAAATAACCCGTTTCAAATTCGTTTATTTATTTATACGTTCAAAAAAGATTTTTTACATTTATTCTTTTATTAAACTACATTTAAAAACAGGAATTAAATAAACAACTTTAAATATGTCTATTAATTTGACCATATAAAAAGTGATTTATTAATATACATTTTTACATTTGAATTATTAAATTAATTAATTGATTCTTTGTTTTATTTTTATGTGGCACTCCTGGTCCTCCATGCATTTAAACATTGATCAGCGAATATAACACGAGAATGTTGTATGCGTCAAGCAAACATGCTTAAGCTTCTGTTTACCACAACTGATGTGTGAATTGATGAATGTTTATATGTGAATATAATGGTTGTGTGTCCGGCAAAGTGTTTTTTTCGATTTTTTTCAATGGGAGCGCCAAGATTTTAAAATGCCAGCGTAACGAGACATTGAGCATCTATTCCATTTCTGTTTTTTGGTTGTAGAGCGTTGAAGAATGTTTAACTTTGGGTAAATGCAGCACTCATCACTGTCACTTTGTACCCAGCCGTCCAATCACAGTGGAGGAGGGGCGGGACAACTACCACACCGACCAACCGCCGCATTCTGCTTGTACGTCAACAGATGTCAACGACCCAACTGAGAGAAACTCTGCGCTGTCGAACTAGGCCTAAATTCAATCTGTCCATCTTACAAAGTGACCGAGTCAGAAAATTTGGACTAAACCGCTCGATTCATATGGATTAGTTTCACGATCTCTTTATGAACTTTTTGAAGCATCAAAATGGTAGTTGCGTATCTCTAAGGAGGAACAGAAAGTTCTCAGACTTCATCAAAAAGATCTTCATCTGTGTTCTGAAGATGAACGACGTGGGTGAGTAAAAAAAAAATAATTTTTGGGGTGAACTGACCCTTTAAGATGCATTTTGGTCGACTGGATCCCAAGTGGACACATTCCCGTTCACACCTGGTGTTTTAATCCGTCTCTTCTGTCCAGATTTCTTCGAGGCGAGGGTCTAAGGGCGAATAAATGTATCGCGTTTTTCAGATCTTTCGATCGAATGGACAAAATAAGCTCACGCAATTTACATATGAACAAACAGAGAGCATCAGCTTTCGTTTCTGCTCTGAGAGCTGCAAGACCGGCCGAACGCTGTGAGTGTGTGTTAGAAATCAATGGTGAGAGAACATTGTGCTTGATATGTTTTTCAAACCAAACTCGGGTGTTCAGGTGTTTAAATCCCGTCTGGCTAGAGCTCTTCCCATCATGTTTAGGTCAGTAGGCGGAGAATAGACGGTCTTTTGTAGCTGTTCGAACACATTCAACCACATGAGCGTCTACACTCCGAAAGCAATCCGGTCTAAAGTCTACTTTCGACCACTACTTTCGCAAGCTCAAAACGTTTTACACCTGTATTTAGCATTGTACACATGTGATCGGATCAACCATCTTAATACCAGATGTAAACAGGGGACATTTATATATATATATATATAAAATCCATGATCCATCTCAGCAGCACAAAATTCCTGGGGGTGCACATCACAGAGGATCTCACCTGGACCACCAACACCATGTCACTCTCCAAGAGGGCACAACAGCGCCTACACTTTCTTCGCCGGCTGAAAAGAGCAAGTCTCCCTCCAGCCATCCTGACCACTTTCTACAGGGGAACCATTGAGAGTGTGCTGACCAGCTGCATCACTGTCTGGTATGGTAATTGTACTGCAGCAGACCGCAAGACCCTACAGCGGACAGTGAACACAGCTGCTAAGATCATCGGTGCCCCTCTCCCCTCCATCCTGGACATTTTCCTTGCACGATGCTCCAGCAAAGCCAACAGCATCGCGAAGGACTCCACCCATCCCTCCCACAGTCTCTTCCAGATCCTACCATCAGGAAGACGGTACCGGAGCATCAAAGCCTGCTCTGGCAGACTGCTGAACAGTTTTACATGCACACGCACTATAAACCATCTTGCACTGTTCCCCTACCAGCTGCTCGACTTACAATGTCTCTCTTTGCACATGTACAGTACTTATCTGAAGCATTGTATAGTCTGTATAGTTTGTATTTTAGTTTTCTAGCTTCTTAGTGTACATATAGATAGATTTTTTATATAGAGAATATTTATAGCTTAATCAGTAGGATAGTCCATGTGTACGTTTTGTTGTATGTATATGTGTAGCACTGTGGTCCTGTGAGGCACGACATTTCGTTCCACTGTATGTCCCCACATGTAGCGGCATGACAATAAAGCTCAACTTGACTTGACTTGACTTGATCTCCATATAGCACCAATATACAGAGAGTGCACGTATTCAGAAATGGGTTATATAAATTTCCTCATTGCTTTGATTCGCCATTCCTTTGGTCATAATATGGCCGATGAGCAGCGAAGTCATGCGACTGAAACAGAAGAATACAACAGCTTATACAGGATGTAATTTTCCAAAACAATAGAGCACCTCTGATGTCATCCGTCCCCTGGAACCGCCCTGTTATCAGCTCTAATACATGAAAGTGCCTGCGCACCATTTTCTTAATGATTGCGACATACTAATCTGCACTGTCCTCTTTCCTTATCCTCCTTATCACAGCCCGGCAAACACATGGCACAGGGGGTTCACTTCACCACGCAGGCGAAGGAGAGAATTAGAGAAAAGAAGGTGTGAGGGAGAGAATATGAGTGCATGTACTAGCATTGGCATACTTAAACACACACACACACAGATAGTAACACCAGCACATTGTGGGTGAGAGATAATACAGAGCAAACACACAAAAAAATAAATGTCCCAAACATGCCAAGCATGATAAACAGAGAGCGAAAGATGCTGCATGACTAGGGATTATGCATTATGCCAATTCACACAGAGGGGACACGAACCCCTTCAGATTTCTTCAACTTTAAAACACAATTTCCAATATTGTAGGTATTTGTGCTTATTTAAAATACTGCTGCAGAAAACATGAAATGAAATTCTGCAAACAATCATATATATATATATATATATATATATATATATATGATTATATATGAATTTCATATATATATATATATATATATATATATATATATATAAAGGAATATTATAGTATACATACAGTGCTTAACAAATTTATTAGACCACCACCCACCAATGTAAGGTTTGTGCCACAGCTGGCCTAAACGAACAGTTTTGATGATTAACAAAATCATTTTTGACGTTTCTGCACTGGTTAATCCAGCAGTATGTGTAAGCTCTTCAGTCACAGTCGTGTTTCTAATGCTAAAATATCAATATTGTTGGGATTTAAAGGATTCAAAGATAAAAAGTTTAATCAAAAGCACGTCTTTGGGAACAACTAGAAATGATTTGCAAGTCAATAACAACAGAGACTGTGGAAAAAGACATAAAAACAATGCCAGCAAGAATACAAGATATTAATCAAGGCCAAAGGATGTCATTCAAAATAAAATATATATATATTTTGGTTATTATGTGTGAATAAAGACTATTTAGTTGTTATTTGCCAAATAAACGACAATAACAATTTAATTTTTTTGACTGATTCCTAAAATATTTGTGTGTTCTAATATATATATATATATATATATATATATATATATATGCCCTGCTGAGAAAACACCAGGAAAGAGAATCTATATTCCATATTAGCTCCTAATGTGTCCACTTAACCAATCCATGTCTCCTAGCAGCACCTGTTTATGTCGATAAGCTGCGTGATTTCTTCTTGCAAGGAATCCACGAATCCCCTTATATAAACACGGCCAGATGGACATAGAAGCATTTAGACAAAAGCTGAATCACAGGAGCAAGGTTAATATAGATGACTCACAAGTGTGAGAAACAGAGGTGGACCACAGGGGACAAAATACCTTTTGAATTATGGGATCTGTAATCTAAATTACTGCATTAAAGTTCTTCATACACGTTATTCTTATTTTTCTGCTTTTATTCTCAGTGTTTAAAGTTGGCATGAAAGGAAAATTCACTCTTGTCCGTTTTCTAAATGCATGTACACTGTTAACAATTCATCCATGCATGTTTTATTTATTTTATGTCATTTTTTGACCTAGTAATTTTTATTCTAAATGCCATAACCCAATCTTTTGGGGAAACTTTCTGGAGATGCATGCCTCTTAAGTTCAATCGACTGGAATCTCACGTTCAGATCTGCCTCCATCCGATCAACAACTGCTGGATAACACCAAGACATTTTTTATTTCACGATAATGCGCATCACTCAGATGAACAACACAAATAATAATAATCTGTTACTGCATCCCCTTTATCACAACTTTAACATGCAGACTCCATTTTTACTTTGTTTTCTTGAGAATTTCAGTCTATTTTTAAATATTTTCAGGAAATTCAAGATAAAAGTTCTGTCATTGACTCTCATCGGTACAAGTACACCAGCGTGACACGAAAAAACTAGTTTACTCCCATCATATATGGAGCTCCCAGCACTGAAAACTCTTGATATTGACATAGTATGCCCCATTTCTATTTCTTAGCTTATACTTACTCGTACAGAAACAGTAAAAATACAGTGAAAACAGAAATTAGTATTACAATTCAAAATAGCTGTTTTCAATTTTAAAATGTAATTTCTTCCTGAATTTTCAACGCCAGTCTTCAGTGTCACATGATCCTTCAGGAATCATTCTAATATGCTGGTTTGGTGCTCAAAAACTTTCTTCGTATTACCAGTTTAATAGTATTTAATTAGTATTAGCTGTTTAATACATTTATGGTAACCGTGAAAACCGTGCGGTATTTTTTGATGAATAGAAAGTTCAAACGAACAGAATTTATTTCAGATTGAAATATTTAGCAAAATTATAAATGTCTTTACCGTCTGTTTCCATCTTTGCTGAGAAAAGTACAATACAATCTTACTGAGTGGTAGAGTATCCTGAATTCATTTCTATTCAAATTTTATTTATTATATTAAAAATATTCCGACCATACTGACTGTTAAACACTATAATTACAATTGGTCTGTTTTGCATATTGAATTGGTCTGTTCGTTCTTAAATCTATTTATATTGCACATTAATATCACTCTCTCTTTCTTAATGGTATTTCTGTATCTGTTTTTGTGTTTAATTTACTGTAAACCGCTATTCTTTCTTTTGACCTAAAACCCTATTCTTTTAATTCCCTGCATGTAATCTCCACCAGCTATGAATTATGGGATCAGTGCAGATTAAAAGCAGGCCTACCCTCTGTGCTGATCTCACGGGAGCGCACAAGGTCGCTCTTGTTGCCCACTAGGATGATGGGGGTGTGCGGCAGCGACTCCCTCAACAGCAGGCGGAGCTGGGCGATCCGGTGGAAGCTACGCCTGTCCGTCAACGAGAACACCAGGATGCACACCTCACATTGCAGGGTGGACAGCTCCTGTCAATCAAATCAAATCACAGACATACCAATTACAGCAGAGCTCAACCATGAGTGCTTAATATACAGAGTATTAGGCGGTAATTTGTCATTGGTACGGTAGGTCAGTAATAAGAGGAGGACAGTTTTTGTTAGTGTGGACCTCAGGAGTGTTTGTGTCCACGAAAAAGAGGATTAGCGGGATTTAAGGAGGATAACCTCAAATCTACGGTGGCTTTGTTGTTTTTCCAGCACACAATTTTGCCGTTGCTGCTGCTGCCACTGAGCTCAGGTGTGTTCAAAACGGCAGCAGATGCATCAGTCAAGTGTTTACCCCCCGAGAACGTCACCGCAAACACTTGAAAGCGCCAAAATATAGGCACACAGTCTGTCTCTTCGTGACAAGACTGCTGTGAGTCTATCTTTAATGAAGTGAGGTTAGAAAAAAAATGCTTATGTGCCCTATGGAAAGTAGGGCTGAGCGATTTTGGCTTCCAACGATTATGAAAACAAGATAATCGACGTAAAACGAGTATTGCGCATTATGTCCAGCACACCTTCACGGCTGTAACCAAACTTAATATCCATAACAGCCAGTGACGTGCTTGATATTGAACAGCACCATTAAAAGTGAACTAAAGGCACAATATGTAATGTTTCGCCACTAGAGGTCGCGTATTCAAAACAAAGGCGTGGCTCGATGATGCTGTGAGTTCGTGGAATGATGGGAGGGGTCGTCTACAGCCAATGGAAAAGAATCCCACGGGACTCATGGATGAGCTAATGTATTAAAGATTCATTAACATTACTGTAGTATGAAGCAGGGTGTTGGAGCTGAACGAGGCGGCTGGAGAGCAATGGAGCTTTTATTATGCCACAGTCTCCGCTTCAAGCGTATATGGGGTAACGCAGCGCTGTTTTATCATATTAAGACACATTTGTGTGTTGAAAGTTGTTATAATGCTACTCTGTGCGTTCACTCGGCGGCTGCCATGAGACGCTTGTTGCACACCACAGAGTAAGCTAGATTGATATAATAAAGCATAGTAAAATATGGTATCCGCGGTAAAAAAAAAAAAAAAAAAAAAAAACAAAAACAATATTGTGTGTTGCAATAATATAATATTTTTTTTTTTTCTGTCAAAATGAATGAATCCAGTTGCGCAATAAACACAATATATATGAGCATCTTTTGGTTTTTTGGTTTCTACAAAACAAACAATAAAATCGAGGGTTACGCGGGTATGATGTCATTGATGGGTGTCTTGGTTAAAATGGCTTATTTCTCTGGATTTACAGAAACATTTGGGTACACAAATCAACAAAATATATAACATTGTTCTAGTGGTTTTTTGGTGTTTTAATCTATAAATCTTACATATTGTGCCTTTAAGCCGCAAAAGAGATACGGTTCCCTAGGTGGCTTTCTGTGCGCGCTCTATGAAAGTGTGCTGGAAGCAAAAAATAGGCTTCTCACAAAAATATTGTAAACAGTCAGTTATATCTTAAATGAATGTAAACTGTTGAGAAAGAAAACGCAAGTGTAACAGTATACTGGATCCGTGCAGCTCTTAAAGTGACAACCTGCTGCAGTCATTAATGTTAATCAAATAATAAAATACTGATAAAATCACTCTCGAATGAATCATTTTAGGCGTTTTGATAAGGATTAGTCTATATTTAGTGTATTTAATGTATTGGTCACTTTTTTTCAATTTCTGTTGTCTATTATCTGAATACTACAGTTAGTAAATCTTCCTGAAAAGCCTAAAGCACTGTTTATATCATTTTTATTTTTACTCATTTTGAGGATTTTACTTACATTAGTTAACCTAGTTAAGTATCAATAATGATGAAACTTTGCTGATATTTGAAATGACTCATATATTTGATCATATCCCCCACAAATAATCGTGATTTCAATATCGACCAACATATTCACGATTACAATTTTTTCCATAGTCGAGCGGCCCTAATTGAATCTCCTAAACAGAAAGATGAACATATAAATAAACGGAAAGCCTGTGTCCTACATCCCCTTTTCCCCAAAGGCGAATTCCAGCCCTCTGGAGAGCGCCTAAAAAAATTCTCATTGCAGCCGAGCCAATCGCACTCGGCCCCGGAGGGTGAGATTCACACAGCTTCAGAAACGCAGAGTTCCTCTGGAGAGGAAGAGTCTATTGGGCCGGAAGCGAGGGGGGGAGAGGGGGGCTCGGCCACCTGCCACAACCTCACGCAGGAAGGGCACGGGGAGAAGGTTCTCTCCTTCGAGGGGCGCACACATATCTTGATGAGTGGAGAAGACGGCTCGACACGGTCGATAGTGCTCATCGTGATGGAAGGACTCTCTGGGGCCGGGCGGGTAAAGTAAAAGGTCTTTCCATCAGAGAAACAAGAGGAGAGCGTACAGCATCATCTGACTAACAACATCGAGCTCTTCCACTGAAATACAGACCCATCTGTCACCGTCTGCCCTTTTGTGACCGGATATACACACAAAATGATAGCTTTAATGGCTCTGAGTACACACAGGCAGGTATGCATGTGAAAATTTATAGCCTACAGTGGTAATGCAACACACACTTATTACACTGTTCTTTATCACACAAATTGAGTGATTATGGTCATGAAACACACACACACAAAATCCGTATCATGCTGTCAGCAAATATGCCTGCCAGTTTTTTTTGTCCTCTTGTGCAGATTTAGGTTATTAAATCCTGCACTCCTAATAAATGCTAAAATGGTCTATATATCAACCCCATAACAGCAGGTTAATGAAAATACGCACACTAATCCAGCTAAATGCTCATCCACACGGCATGGTGCTTTTTGTACAAACACATTTACCGTTATGAAGTGCTTGTATGTGTCAGGAAGATTCATTTTGTATTTATAATATAATTCTGCAAAGAGACTTAATTAAAAGGCACAAAATATCATTTTACCAAGGCTATTTCTCCAACAGAATCTCACACGGAGCATATTCCGTTGAAACTTATCTTCTTTAAAATTGTACTGCAGTTTCTGTAGTTAAGTTAGCAATTTGTTGGCTGAATTCCCCTCGGAGTCTGAGCACTGTGGTGATTTCAGTATTGCTCTATAGTTGTAATTGCAACATTTAGTGCATGCAGGTGATTGTGGTCAGAGTAAAATGGGCTCTCAGGACAATTTAATATTTCTTCGTCTCTTTTTTACTTCCTCCAGAACAGGCAGGAAACTTTTAGTGCTGATTGAACATAATGAAGAGCAAAGAATTCACGTTAGGTGTGTCGATGGATGGATGGATGGATGGCTCTAATGGATGGATTGATGGATTGATTGATTGATTGATTGATTGATTGATTGGACTGGATAGATTGGATGGATGGATGGACTAGATGCATGGATGGATATGATGGATAGATAAATTTGGATGGATGGATGAATGAATAGATGGATTGATTGATTGATTGATTGATTGATTGATTGATTGATTGATTGATTGATTGGACTGGATAGATTGGATGGATGGATGGACTAGATGCATGGATGGATATGATGATAGATAAATTTGGATGGATGGATGGATGGTTTGGATGGACTCGATGAATTGGATGGATGGATGAATAGATAGATAGATAGATAGATAGATTGATTGATTGATTGATTGATTGGACTGGATAGACTGGATGGATGGATGGATGGATGGACTAGATGCATGGATGGATATGATGGATAGATAAATTTGGATGGATGGATGGATGGATGGATGGATGAATGAATAGATGGATTGATTGATTGATTGATTGATTGGACTGGATAGATTGGATGGATGGACTAGATGCATGGATGGATATGATGATAGATAAATTTGGATGGATGGATGGATGGTTTGGATGGACTCGATGAATTGGATGGATGGATGAATAGATAGATAGATAGATAGATAGATAGATAGATATAGATAGATAGATAGATAGATAGATAGATAGATAGATAGATTGATTGGACTGGATAGACTGGATGGATGGATGGATGGATGGATGGACTAGATGCATGGATGGATATGATGGATAGATAAATTTGGATGGATGGATGGATGGATGGATGAATGAATAGATGGATTGATTGATTGATTGATTGATTGGACTGGATAGACTGGATGGATGGACTAGATGCATGGATGGATATGATGGATAGATAAATTTGGATGGATGGATGGATAGTTTGGATGGATGAATGGATGAATAGATAGATAGATAGATAGATTGATTGATTGACTGATTGACTGATTGATTGATTGATTGATTGATTGATTGATTGATTGATTGGACTGGATGGATGGATGGATGGATGGACTGGATAGATTGGATGGATGGATGGATGGATGGAATGGATGGACTAGATGCATGGATGGATATGATGGATAGATAAATTTGGATGGATGGATGGATGGTTTGGATGGATGAATGGATGAATAGATAGATTGATTGATTGATTGATTGGTTGGACTGGATGGATGGATGGACTGGATAGATTGGATGGATGGATGGAATGGATGGACTAGATGCATGGATGGATATGATGGATAGATAAATTTGGATGAACTGATTGGATGGATGGTTAACATTACTTGTTTACAGGTCGATAGAAAAGGAGTAAACCTGTTGTCTGATTCAAATTGTTTGATATAAAAGTATATGCTTAAGGCATGATTGTGTGTCAAATGTTGTACAACAAAACATGACAATCTCCTCCAGACAAACGCTCACCACAGACTTTAATTTACTGAATTATTGAAAACCGTTAATCTAAAATCTCAAAGCAAATTCCAGAGGGAACTCAAGGCTCACAAACTGAACAGTTCTTCTGAAGATAAACAATCTTTTGGAAATCTATCTTCCAATTCCCTTTGGTGCCACTAGTGGTACAGAAATCACTCACTCTAGTTTTAAAACTCTGAAATTGTTTCCCTCTGTTCCTGTTGCCGTGGTTAAGCTTTGGTTGAGGAAAAAAAAAAAAGAGTTTATGGTAGGTCATGAAGCAGATTAGAATCCGAGCAAAACATGGAATTAAAATGTCCCTCAACTCATCTCCCACCATGAACCCATTCCCAAGAACGTGTTCCTTCTCTGCTGGGTCATTTAACACAAACACGCCTTCTCCTGGCCACGTCTGGCACAGAAAGACAGATTACACTGAAATCAGGCCAGTGCGTGGTCCACGAGCCAAGAAAACACTGCAAAAAATCATTTCATCAGTATTTTGGTCTTTTTTCCCCAGTAAAAACAAACAAACATAAACTTTGAGAAGACAAAGTAATGAAATAAACATATTAACATATAAAACATTACAATAAAAATACTAAAAAAAATTACAGAATTAAATTAACTACGATTACATTATGAAAATAAATATATAATTAATATAATATTAAAGATTATTAAATAATTCATTCATCCATGTCCTATGTAGGTTTGTGGGACTACTGTATATCTATTATTAAATAATATTAATTAAATAAATAAATAAAACATAGATTCAGCATAAGACATTTAGTATAAAATAAGCATATTAAATAGTACATTTAAATATAAACAGATGTATAAAAAGATGCAAAATAATAATAACATATATATATATATTTATTTTTTTAATACAGGGCAAGAAATTAAAATACATATATACACTACCATTCAAAACTTTGGGATCTCTAAGGTTTTTAATGTTTTAAAAGAAGTCTATAAAGCCCACCAAGGGTGAATTTATTTAATAAAAAAACAAAAACAAATCAGGAATATTGTGAAATATCCTTGTCGAATACTTTTATTCAGCAATGATGCATTAAATTGATCAAAGGTAAAGACATTTATGTTACAAAAGATTCTATTTCAAATCAATGCTGTTCTTTTGAACTTTTCATTCATCAAAGAATCCTGAAAATAATTGTGAATTGATAATAATAAATGTTTCTCGAGCAGCAAGAAATCAGGAATGGTTTCTGAAGACTGGAGTAATGATGCTGAAAATTCAGCTTTGATCACAGGAATAAATGACATTTTACTGTGCATTCAAATAGAAAACAGTTATTTTAAAAATGCATGGTGCATAAGAGACTTTAATTTGTTGCTCCGTAGGGGGGAGAGGTTGAGTCTGATAATTGGATGTTGAGACTTAACCGTGTGCCGAGTTTGTTTCTGTGCACCAGAGTGAGGTCCACACCCCTGCGGACAGTCACCACAGACCATCTGTCCACACATCCCTTCCTCCCAAACCAGTGATCCCACACACAGACATACAGTACACCATCCCATCTGAAAGTGCTTTCTCAGCCGCTGAACAAGCCAATTCTGCTGCTATAAACACAAAGCACACATACCTCCACAGAAATAAAAGCCCGCTTTCTCTGCCAAGCTCACCAACATCAAAGAAAAGACATCTCCCTAATGAACGTTACAAAAAGCTCACAGTCCGTAATGACACAAGGGCTGAGCTGTAGCGCACTGTACTTAAGCATAAGGCTCGCAGCAGTACACTACACTCTGAGAGAGACAAACAGACGTACACTTCACACATTTACTATCTCCAAACCTGCTTGTCAGTTTTCACACACAATGGCCCCTACCCAGTAAACAAAAACCATATGAACCATTTAGCTTCATCAATATTTCACCTCAAAGTAATCTATTAATTATAGCCAACTTGAATAGCCGCAGTCGGCTAGCTGTCTGTAAGCCATTCAGGAAACGGTAGCTAGTTTTGTCTGGGCGATGTTCAGAATAGCATACTAGTTCATAGAGCACAGTATATACTGTATAATGCTTGCATACTATTTTATGGAAATAACATACAGGTACATACAGTAATACGCAAAGATTTCAATAGTAGCGTGTGACATGCTAACATTACTTAGTTGCGTTGCATGTTTAATCTCTGACGTTAATGCTAATGTTAAAGGGCTACTTCACCAAAAAATGGCATTTCTGTCATCATTTATTCATTTATTCGCACTCACGCATGCAGTTCCAGAGGACATATGGGGGCAGAATGACAGCCATTCATTTTGCTTTTATGGGAAAAAGATGCAATGAAAGCGAACATCTTTTTTATGTTCCAGAAATAAAGTCAGACAGGTTTGGAACAAAAAAAGGATGAGTAAATAGGGATATATATATATATATATATGTATTATGTGTATATAATTATATATGTGTGTAAATATTATTTATTTATAATATAATAGTATACATATATAATGTACACATATGCTTGACATTAACCCCGGGTTGAATTTTATATATAATACATACCTTTTTCAATTTTATTCTTTTAATAAGGCATCTGAAATAATACAATAAGTGCAATGTAGAGTTTTCAGAAATGTAGATTTTTCAATATGTGCGCATCATTTTACTCATTCCCGCAGATTTTGTGCTCACACCCAAAGTGAGCACACATAAAGCCTCGTCTCAGTACTAAATTGAGTTCTTATTTGCTGCTTATTGCGCTTCAACGGTCAAACACACTCAAAATAATGTCAGAATGTCGGTCTTGGTGAGTATTCACATAAACACAGTCAGTTGTTGTAAGTGAACGTAAACAGTTGAGAAAGAAAACGCATGTGCAACAGTATAATGGATCCGTTTGTCAGCTCTCAAAGTGACAAAACCTGCTGCCAAATTATGAGACAATATTAAAAATATCCATATGACAGTTTTTCCCTATGGTATTGATGTCAAAAAAACACAGTCAGTTGTTGTAAGTGAACGTAAACAGTTGAGAAAGAAAACGCATGTGTAACAGTATAATGGATCCGTGCGTCAGCTCTCAAAGTGACAAAACCTGCTGCCAAATTATGAGATAATATTAAAAACATCCATATGGCAGTTTTTCACTGGTGTCAAAACGGTGGCCAGTGAAAATGCTGAGTGGCTACTAACTTCATAAAAACCACTAGACATAGTGATTGGTGAGTAAAAAAGTTAATGTCAAGCCCTTATATATATATATATATATATATATATATATATCAGAGGTGTTCCTCCAAGGAGGCAAGGGAGGCAGTGTCTCCTCAAAAAAAACTGCATGAGAAAATAATCAATATTACAAAAAATAAAGCAAAGCAAATTTTACACATTGTGACATTAAAAAGTCACTAGTTTTAAAAAGTCACTAGTTTCCAACAGCGACACCCGCAGATGAAGTTACAGCAGGATGCTTGCCTCCCTTGATCCCATTGAGTTAAAACAGAACTCCTAAAGCGTGGGATGGGTTTAAAGGGGGGTAACTGAGGATGAATGGGGAAAAGTGTAATGCCTCCATCTCGCTTTGATTGGATATGATCGGTTATGATCCCGCTTCTTATTTTCGTGCGCGTTCTCAACGGCCTGAAAGAAGATCATGGTGGTGTTAATGTGAAGACTACTTTAAAAGTAAGTAAACAACTCAGCCATATGAGCGCTTTATGTCACATCAAAATCAAACTCCAAATGGACTGAAACACGTTGACTGTGGGGGTTTAAAGTAATCAGTATGGGGAAATTACAGGTACTTCTTCATGTCTGGCTGTGCAGTGTTTACCACGCTTGATGACTGCTGAAAATAAGTTGGCTATTAAAAAGAAAAGCTGAACATTAGTTCACAAATAATATATATTGTTTATTTATTTACTGCCTTTCGTTATTATTTTGGAATGCATTTAAAAATGCATAAAACACTGACTTGATTAAATGTATACTTGGTTTTAATAAATAGAACATTACATAGTTTTTGCAAAAAAAAAAGCACAATAGAGTTTGGTTTCTCTTCATTTACATTTGATATACAGTATATAAAAAATGTAAGGACTTTGCCTCCTCATTCTAAAACAATACATATTTAAAACAATATATCTACATTATATATATATGTGTGTGTGTGTGTATTTTTATTGTGTACTATATATTCTGGAAAAGGATATTCAAGTAAGTCTTCAATTTAAAGTAGCCAATAAAAAAATACCCTATTTAGGTTGCAAATTGATTTCAAGGAGAGTTTTTGGCTCATGTAGTTGACATAAGTGATCAGAGAGGTTAGAGCATGCTGATGCCTCCCGTGCTCGAACGCGGAAAACGGAGCAGCGTCGTGTGACGCAATTCCCAGTGCCTACCAACGGGTGACGGAATGTGACGGAATGCGTCCTCGGCCTGCGTAAGGACGCTACTGACCATGTGTCAGCTATTTTAGGAAAGAGAATGACTTATTTAAGCCATTCTTCCCCCCGCTGTCACAAGCACTTTAAGTCTGCGAGCTAACTGAGACAGTCTAGACTCGGGGCGGTGTGCGTGATTGTACGTTTGTAAGCATGTGCATGTTTGAATAAATGCCAGACTCTAATTGGGTTGATGTGTCAGGTGTAGATTGGGTGAACTTGGTGAATCTGCTACAGAACCTAAATAGACCTGCATCCTCTGCAGCTACTAGTGATGCAGCACTGTGTGAAAATGAGTTCATTCACTTGCTCTCTCTCCCCAATTCTCCACGGTTCAGTGAATGCAGCAAGTTGACAGGGAGGCTGCAGTCCGCAGAACAGACCGAAACGGTACTGTAAACTTCCTGCAACCAAATATGCTGACCCTGTTTCACAATAAGGAAAGTGCTGACCTTCACTGTGCCACTTAAAACATTAATTAGTGATGCTTAGATTTTGTCTTAAAGATCCTCAAGGGAGAAATGCTTATGTAGCTTTTTATCCCCACTACAAGGACATGATTTGGACAAATTTGGTCAATTTTAACACATTTTCAAACTGAAACTTGATAAACATTTAAAGAGGACCTATTATGCAAATGAGCTGCGGTTCCCCGCCCCCTTTCCAGAAGAGGGAGGAGCTTCAACAGCTCACGCAGACAAAATGAGGATTGTCAGTAACGGTGTTCATCCTTACATTGTTCAAACCGGAGTCGACCTTGATGGAGAGACTCTGAAGTTACTACTTTTAGACGTTTCTGAATGGTGGATAAATTGATGTAGTTGCTGTGGAGTTGATCAACTCATCTCTAGCATGCAATGAAGCGATGAAGTGACCCTCGAAGCTAAAATGACGGCATCAACAACACTCGACTACAACAACTCTTCCTCTTCTCTAAAGCAGCCCAACATGGCCCCGCCCCCTTTGTTGCGTGTTCTCGGGGGCGGGGTTTATGTAAATGTTAGGGTTAGTGATGTCACTAACCCAGTAAGAAGCTCGTTGTAGTCCCTACCAGCCGTTTGTTGTAGTCCTAGAACAGAGAAAAGAAAATATCTCCCTTTGCATTGAACTTTGAGCGTCGTAACTTTGCAGATGTTGTTTCTGCTCAAACAGCGACATCACACACTAACTGAAGTTGAAAAAGTATAATCAATCACCATAACATCTCATTTTGCTGCTGCCTGGATCAAAGAAAACCACGAAAGGAATAAAATCATTGAACGAGCAGCTCCTGCATCCAAAAGAGTGTGCGAAACAACAAACGGGTTAGCAATAACTCAATTTGGAGCAATGCCTCATGCTTTTGAGTCATGTTTGACCTTCATTTTGCTGCCAATAGTCACTCTTAAGCAAACCACACCGTATTCTCACACCACCTCTTGAGATGAGTTTAGTTTGCTCTTAGAGGACAGTTTGTTTGAGTGTTCACATCATGTCAGCCAAAATGTTTTCGTACCTCTTTGAGATCTCTTAAGTGTGAATACAGCCACAAATACACTACTTCTAGTTTTTTTTTTACTTTCTTTGAGCAATGTTAGAGAAAGTTACTTTTAAAAGAAATGCGTAACAATATTATGTTAGTCCCTAAAAAGCAATTACTTAGTTACTTTGGTTACACTTTATTTTAAGGCGCCAGTGTAATAATACATTTAAGTATTGAGTAATAATAAATAACTACCTGTACGTACTATAGGGTTAGGATGAGGGTATGGTTTAGGGTTAATTTATAGTTATTACTAAAGTAACATGTATAGTATGTAACGTGAAACAATGACACTAAAATAAAGAGTTACCGTTACTTTTTATGGAAAGTAATGCATCATATTACTTTTGTGTAACTTTGACTCGCCTGGGCTGGGCTTGCTTGTTTGATTTTTAATAACAAAATATAATGATAATAAATTCCATTTTTGGCAGATGTAACGCCAAAACTGAAGTGAATAAGCCTCAGGTTGAAGAAAAGTGAATTCATGCCTGTAAGGTACAAGGCGCAGTTCAAACAAACCAAACACAAATAGGATGTAAAGTTTATGTAAAGTAATTTTTGCTTATTAGTATGGTTGAATTGAAGGTCAACAGCAAAGACATTGGTTAATAAAGTGAGATTAAATACATAAAGTATATTTGTGTTATTTAACATATTTAATTATATCAGGTTTGTGTAATATTCTGACTTGGCATTTTACTATTTTTATTCATTTTGAGGAATATTGAATCTGTTTTTGTACGAGTGAGGGAAGTAAATGCGCCCACATTTAGTCTAGAACTTCTTGGCTCACACAACGCCTCTGTACTTACTCCTGATTTCTCTCGACATGGGGACAGGAGAGCTGTGAGTCAATAAATAGGAAAACAAAGTTACTTACATTACTTCTATATTTTGTTGTACATTGAAAAGTAATGTGTTACTTTTCAAGTTACTTTAAAAAAGTAATCTGATTGCGTAACTTGTAATGCGTCTCCACCAACACCGTTTTTGAGTATGTACACCCGTGCACAGTCCCCTCAAAAAAGCTCAAGCTACTCATCAAAATACTTTTTAACTTCTAATATACTATCTAATATCATTTATCAATAATCACTAATAACGATCAACCACTGGCTCTGCACCCCTACACTCACTAAAGACTTACGGGCCTTCAAGAAGCTTGCGCTCAGCGAGTGAACGGCGCCATGTGGTGCCATCCCAAAGAGGCACAAAATCCCTCTCTCAGAACTTTTCCTTGTCTGTTTCCTGCTGGTGGAATGACCTGCCTAACTCAATCCGAGCAGTCTTTAGCCATTAAAAAAAATGTAAAAAAAATAAAGACAAAACTGTTTCACAACAGAAGACACAAAAGACACAAGACTTGACCCATTAATATTTAGCACTTACTTTTTTATTTCTGTTCCGTCTCTTTTTATTGAACAAACAAGAAAATAAATCATGTTGATTTGATTGCTTCTATTGTTCTCATTTGTAAGTCGCTTTGGAGAAAAGCATTTGCTAAATGATTAAATGTAAATCTAAAAAAAAAAAAAATCAATACTGTGGGTTAAAAAAAAATCATCAAGTGCTTCAGCTCCACTTGAGCTTGTCCGTCGATCAAAGATTTGGAGATTGGGGGGTTTTATGTCTTATGTTATATAATTATCATCAAGGTTTCACAAGTATGAAATATCTGCTATGAGCAAACCAAACCCAATGTATTCACAATCATTCAAACATTGTTTGAGGGGTTTTTTTCGTCGAAAGACAATATTTTTATGGATCCATTAAATTGGCCCTTTGCAAACAGTTTGATTGACAGGCGATCTGACCAATCATAACCCCGAATCCGCCATTTGTCTGACAAAGCAGTCAGGGGAGTTAGTAGATCGTTGGTGAACTCGAACTTGAAAAATTGTGTGTCCTCCAACTTTCCGCACTTGAAACAACATTCCTTCTGATGTTCATTCATGTTTATTTGATGCTATAAATGAACTAGTATGAAGAGATGATCGCTTCACGAGGAGCTACAGCGACACTAGACTCTATTTTATGATTAAACTTCTTTTAAAAAAATACTATATTTTAATCTGAAACTGTTTTATATGTCTGTCAGTCGTGTTGTCAGTGTCCTCTTTGCTCCAGGATGTATTTTTCACTGCGTGAGAACATGATGTGTGGCGTGAGAGCGCATGACTTGTCGGAAATAGCAAAAGTAACTAAAAGGGGCGGGTCTATGCGAAGGTTCAATTGATCAATTGATTGACAGTTTACATGGTTACAAACCAATTCTATTTAAAATAAATGGTGTTTTTTTTTACTTTATATTCATCCATAAAACCCTAAAACACATTTTCACAAAATTATTACATAAAGTAGCCCAAATTTTTTCAGAATTGACAATAAAAAATGTTTCTAGTGCATTAAATCAGCATATTAGAATGATTTCTGAAGCATCGTGTGACTGAAGGCTGGAATAACGATGAATTACAATTTAAGCAGTTACTAAACTGTAATAATATTTCACAATATTACGGTACTTTCATCAAATAGACGCAGCCTTGATGAGAATAGGAGACTTCTTTGAGAAACATTTCAGAAATATTTGAACGGCAGCGTACATGTGCCTTGTTATTTCTTTGAAAAGGATGTATTAAGGTTTTAACCACAGAAAAAGAAAAATCATCTGACAGCTCTAGTAATTTCCCTCTATTACAATATCTGTTGAACAGGTTTAACAAAGCAAAATCTAAATCTTTCCCAGTTGTCCTGGATGGGAGACTCCAGACAAAACAGAGCACCACTAATTCATTTTGAAGTATGCAGAGCACTGCAGACTATATTTTTCTTTAATTAAATCCCAAGCCTTTTATGGTTTATCGAGCAAGGAAATATCGATTCTGATTGGATCAATTGCGCGGCTCTAACCGCTACGCAAATTAACCCTTCAGTAGCTGCATTACTGACAGACTTCTGCTGAACATTCTTCAATCCATGAGACACAGACTGCAATCGGTGAACCATCAAACTAGAAGGGCAGCGCTGAATCTCTGCATCTGTAAAATTAAAACTAATCACCGCATAGTTTATCTGAGATCCTTTTGTTTGCTATAACCACCAGTAGCCATGGCAACCGGGGAACGGGTATAGAATGCAACACGGCGGGTGAGGTCAGAGGTCACGTGATACGACGTGCCACTGAGGAAGAGAGAAAGAGGGATGCTTTGAAAGAGAAAAATGGCAATATGGAGAGAGAAAAATGATGGTCTGGAGTTTTTCCAGCCACTGCCCTGGAATTAATCCAAAACTCCCAGTCATATAGTGATAGCAGTATCACTACTGACATTCGTGCTTGTAACTAACAGCATCTGATTCAGGAGAGATCTGATGACACATAAACATCATTTGAAAAAGGTCACATCAATTTTGCCCAGGGATTTGAATAAATTTGAATATTCAGCAGGCAACCGAATACCCCTGTGGCGTGTTAAACATAGATATGATGTCGCATAACATTCACAGGTGCTTGAATCATTTCTAGTGAGCCGTGACACGGAGAAGACGCTCGAAATAAGCACAAGCGTGTGCTCGTGATATCGCTGTGATACATCTGTGTGTTCCAGGCGAAATTATCTTCATATTTCAGAGTATAAACACAGCACTGAGTGGATGATAACACCCACACTACATGCTTTGGTCTGTCATGGGAGCGGCTGAGAGGGAAAAACATGCATCGCACATAAGATCAAATAACACGAGGCGATTTTTAACTGGTATTTAGGACCCTGCGAATGTCCTGTCGTTTAAGCGAAGGTCAGACGGGTTGTTCTATCAAAGAAAGAGGAAAAGGTGGTTGATTAATGAAGAGAGAAGTGAGGTCAGAACTAGTAGAGAGGCATTAATACCAGATGAAGTTGAACGTAAATAATTCAATCACACAGATGCTTCGGATGAGATGGCACTGCTCACAAGGGTCAGCATCAAAGATGAGAGTCTAAACAATCCCCTCCGTAATAGTCCCATATTCTCTGACCGGTGTGATAACACTGTGAATTAATTATTAGGTTTGACCATTTCAGAAAATCTTTAAAGCCGTGTTACAGTTCCCAAAAGATTGGATGGGAGGGTTTTTTTTTAAAGTCTCTTATGTTCACCAATGCACATTTATTTGATCAAAAGAACAGTAAAAATAGTAATTTTCTGATATATTATTAAAATGTAACAATTAAAAAACAAGTATATATTTTAATATATTTTCAAATGTAATTTGAAAGCAAAGCTATGAAAGCTTGTTTCCACCACTAAATAAAAAAATAAAGGTAATTGCAACTTTTTTCATAAACTCATAATTGCGAGAAATAAAGTCAGAATTGCGCGATATAAACACAATTGCGAGAAATAAAGTCAGAATTGCGCGTTATAAACTCATAATTGCGAGAAATAAAGTCAGAATTGCGAGATATAAACTCATAATTGCGAGATATAAACTCATAATTGCGAGAAATAAAGTCATAATTGTGCGATATAAACACAATTGCGAGAAATAAAGTCAGAATTGCGCGATATAAACTCATAATTGCGAGAAATAAAGTCATATTTGTGCGATATAAACACAATTGCGAGAAATAAAGTCAGAATTGCGCGTTATAAACTCATAATTGCGAGATATAAACTCATAATTGCGAGAAATAAAGTCATAATTGTGCGATATAAACACAATTGCGAGAAATAAAGCCAGAATTGTGCATTATAAAGTCACGATATAAGAAATAAATTGAGAATTACGAGTTATAGTGTCAAAATTGCGCGTTATAAACTCATAGTTGCGAGAAATAAAGTCATAATTGCGAGATATAAACTCATAATTGCGAGAAATAAAGTCATAATTGTGCGATATAAACTCATAATTGCGAGAAATAAAGTCATAATTGTGCGATATAAACACAATTGCGAGAAATAAAGCCAGAATTGTGCATTATAAAGTCACGATATAAGAAATAAATTGAGAATTACGAGTTATAGTGTCAAAATTGCGCGTTATAAACTCATAGTTGCGAGAAATAAAGTCATAATTGCGAGATATAAACTCATAATTGCGAGAAATAAAGTCATAATTGCGAGATATAAACTCATAATTGCGAGATATAAACTCATAATTGCGAGAAATAAAGTCATAATTGTGCGATATAAACACAATTGCGAGAAATAAACTCATAATTGCGAGATATAAACTCATAATTGCGAGAAATAAAGTCATAATTGCGTGATATAAACTCATAATTGCGAGAAATAAAGTCAGAATTGCGAGATATAAACTCATAATTGCGAGATATAAACTCATAATTGCGAGAAATAAAGTCATAATTGTGCGATATAAACACAATTGCGAGAAATAAACTCATAATTGCGAGATATAAACTCATAATTGCGAGAAATAAAGTCATAATTGCGTGATATAAACTCATAATTGCGAGAAATAAAGTCAGAATTGCGAGATATAAACTCATAATTGTGAGAAATAAAGTCAGAATTGCGCAATATAAACACAATTGCGAGAAATAAAGTCAGAATTGCGCGTTATAAACTCATAATTGCGAGAAATAAAGTCAGAATTGCGAGATATAAACTCATAATTGCGAGAAATAAAGTCATAATTGTGCGATATAAACTCATAATTGCGAGAAATAAAGTCATAATTGCGCGATATGAACACAACTGCAAGAAATAAAGCCGGAATTGTGCATTATAAAGTCACGATATAAGAAATAAATTGAGAATTACGAGTTATAGTGTCAAAATTGCGCATTATAAACTCCCAATTACAAGAATTACATTCAATTCTGACATTTTTCCTTGCAATTCTGACATCTTATCTCAGAACGGTGAAATATAAACTCACAATTCTGACTTTATACCTCACAATTGTGAGAAAAAGACTCGCAATTACCTTTTTTATTTTTTATTCCGTGGCGGAAACAAGCTTCCATTTTATTTCAGGATTCGATGATGATCAGAACGTTCAGCATTTATTCGAAATACAATGTCAAAGTCTCTGGCATGTGTCACTGTCACTTTTGATCATTTGAATGAATCCTTGCTGTTGTGTATGAGTTTAAGATTCAGCAACAGAATACTTCTAGTACTGTACATCTATCTAATGACATGAAAAACTAAAATTCTGCAATGCACTGATGCAAAAGCAGTAATCATGACAGTCCCAGTGTTTTGATCCATTAGATCATTTTAGATTTCTACTAAACAAGTGGCTTTTACAGTGTAAAAGTAGAGGTCATAAATCACTGTGAAATAACAAGGAAACCTGGACCCGGCTGATTTTATAGAGGGCACACATAAAATGCTTGTAAACGGATCTTTAAACCCCGCAGTTACACTCAGCAGAAATGGAACAAATTACGGGAAACCGAAAACAATTTGCCCTAAAGTAAAAGGAAACAGAAATGACAAACAACAGACAAACCTCAGCTGGAGGGTCAAGAGATGATTTCTCTCATCTTTCTCCGCATCCTCTCTTTTTATGTCTCCGTTAACCTCTCTATCCTTCGCTCTCTATTGTCTTAGCCATTCACAGAGTGTGTCTGCTCAATCAATAGATCTTTACACTAATAATTTACATTTATGCAATAAAGTGATGTCTGTTTGGATGGTTCATGTAATTGGAGTCCATGCAAGGTGTTTTAAAGGGACTCATCCTCACATCATCCCAAAACTGTACAATTTTCTTTCATCTGTGAGGCATAAAAGAACATTTTTGGTTTTTTGTCCATACAATAGATTAGTTTGGCTACCAACATTCTTCAAAATATCTTTTTGAACGAAATGTATACAGGTTTGAAATGACATGAGGATTTTTAATAAGCCTAAATACTGCACAGTTATGCGAAACTGGGTGTTTACAATTCATGTAGAATGTATTTATGTAATATATAAATGATATTAACATGTATTAATCATATAACTAAGTCTCAATCAGCACCGTAGCTCAGTTGAGAGCATTTCACGACAAAGAATCAGACATAAACTCATAAATTATGAACAAACAAAGGTCATAAATGATGTGCTTGGCAAACTAGTTTCAAAGTAGCTTCCTCAAAACTGCACTGAAGACATTAGAAGACTAGATTCGCATTTCCTGAAGCAAATACCAGCGCTCGCAATGCTGCAAAAGAATCACGTTAGGTAAGCTTAGGATTTTGAGTACAGTGAAAAATTACATGTTGCATCAGTCACTTTGCTGTTGTCATGACAATAAGCATGAGTCTTGTTTTCTGTCGGATGAATCAACGTCTAGAAATGTTTACGTATACCCAGGGAAGGAGAGACCAATCACAATTCAGTATTCGTATATTACGACGACGTCATCACAACTGGTTACAATTTGAATGCTGAACATTCTATCAATGCATTTGAGCGGGAAAAGACTGTAATCTTACATTTATTGTAATAAAGCACACCTAAGATGAAATTATCACTAAGAATGGAGTTTGTAAGTTAAGCAGTTTAATCATAATAAATTGCACAAGTTTCATTCTTTGGTTTATGGGTTTATTTTAGGGATGCACCGTTATGGAAATTTTGGCCGATACCGATAACCAATAATTCTTTATATTTGAAAGCCGATATATTGCCCGATCATTAAAAGCCATGACCCAAGCATTAATTAAAATGATGTTATATTATATCATTACAATTTTATGTAGCTCATATGACAGATTTGCACTGCATGTAAAGCGTTAGTTCACACAAAAATGAAAGTTCAGTCGTTAATTCCTCTCCCTCGTGTCGTTCTACACCCGTAAGACCTTCGTTCATCTTCAGAACACAAATGAAGATATTTTTGATGAAATCTGATGGTTCAGTGAGTCTTTCACTTTCAACACTTTCAGATGAACCATGTTTAAAACAGTTCAAGTGAGTACAGTGGATCAACATTAATGTTATAAAGTGACAAGAATACTTTTTGCGCACCAAAAAAACAAAATAACGACTTTTCAACAATATATAGTGATTTCAAAACACTGATTCATGAAGCTTTACGAATCTTTTGTTTCGAATCAGTGGTTCAGATTGTGTATCAAACTGCCAAAATCACGTGAAGTATTGAAATTGCGAATCACTTATGACGTAACGAAACCTCGTTCACTGAAATCACGTGACTTTGGAGCTCCGAAACACTGATTCGAAACAAAAGATTCGTAAAGCTTCATGAATCAGTGTTTTGAAATCACTAGATATTGTTGAAAAGTCGTTATTTTGGTTTTTTTGGCGCACAAAAAGTATTCTCATGCCTTTATAATATTAATGTTGATCCACTGTACTCACATGAACTGTTTTAAATATGTTTTAGTGTCTCTCTGTTCATCTGAAAGTGTTCATTATCTTTCTGTCAATGAATCATCGGATTTCATCAAAAATATCTTCACTTGTGTTCTGAAGATGAACGAAGATCTTACGGGTGTAGAACGACACGAGGGAGAGGAGTTTCATTTTTGGGTGAACCAACCCTTCAACTGTATTGTTAATTTTGTATTTTTGAAGTGACTGAAGAGCCGAAGGAAATAATCCGTTATTGGATCGGCTTCAATATACCGGCCAAATTTTCTTATTGGCTCGATAACCTTGACAATAAAAGTGCATCGATCTGATAACCGATGTATCGTGCATCCCCAGTCTATTTCCAAAATATTTCATTATACTCGCAAGTACCGAAACAAATTCTGAAAGCCAAAAAAGCGAACCGGCTGTAATGCATTTGGGAGAGTTTTTGACTCACCTGTTTCCAACTGTCATATACTAAAATTGTGCTGTCCTCATCATCCACAGTCACCCGCCGCTGGTAACCCTCATCTACAACACACACAAACACGGAAAAAATGAAATGGCTTGTGTTCAATTAGAGTCTACATTTATTCATGCATTTGAGCAATTTCACGGGATCAAACGTATGTAGGAAGAACACATAAGAAGTTGCGAGTTCAGAATTGGACTCGAGACGTTGTGTAACAATAACTAGCCGGTCCTGTCTGTGTGTCTGGCTCTTTGTCCACTAGTAAAGGACATGCTCTGCTTGTGCAGAGGCAGTACTCTGCTGCTTCTTTCCCACCTCATTAAGACACAAGATGATGAAAGACCTGAAATAAGATGGATGCCTTCACGGCACCCACTCCGCTTTTTCCAATCAAATCCTGAGAGCCTTACGCTAGTGATCTCGGGTGTCTGTGAGGTGATAAGTGTGTTTCATCCAAAGCAAATCTAAAAATAGTACAGTCCTTGGCATCCTGACGCTTGATGCTGAGCACAAGAAAGCTGTATGAATATAATCTTTACCGGTTGCTTGGGTTTCAGAGTCTATAGAGAGCGATCTGTCTGACAGTCCGGCAAGGCAAAGCGCCAGAGAGGATTTGCCCACTCCGTTTTGCCCCAGTAGTACTATCCGAAGGGGTCCGTGGTACTTCTGCTGCGGCGGTTTCGGGGATGGCGATTCTTGGATAGTGATTTGCGGAGTCGCAGATTCATCGAGCCCCGGCGTCCAGTCGTAATCCTCGGAAACGGCCTCCTCTCGCCTCAGCTGATGCTTGATTGGCAGGGGGGTGCTGCCCCTGCGGAGCTGGGGCGCAGCCGAAAGAGTTAAGCCGTAACCCTGTGAAATCCGAAGAGAGGCAAAATCATCAGAACGACGTATGAAATCGAAATTAATCATGTATAAAAACAAGCCACGTGCAAGGAGGGGAAGGATTGTGATCCTCTGGGACTTTTAAAGTGGGTCAAAAGCACGAGGAGTGTGTCCATTCACATAAACAAGCGTCAGATAGAGCAGCTGAGCGTTCACAGTTTCACTGATGACCCATCTCTATCAAGCCAAATCACCAAGACGGCTCCTTCGACTGTTTACGGTTTGCTCGCAATCATCAATATTAATATGGCATTTAATCTAGCCGCAGCACTGCAGGTGTGTACGGCTGATCCGGTGTCAGATCAACCAAGACACACGCAATTACACTAATTGAAAGGAGGCGGTTAATTAATGATAGACTTTATTATTGTGAGTCACATAAGATGGTAGCCTTCAAACAACAACAACATTTTAATCATGAATATTTAAGTAGTATGCAAATCACTTTGATGATGAATAATTAGTCGACTGTCCAATGAAGAATTAGAAATAGTAATATTAAGTTACAGTGATTATTTTGACCGTTTTTTTTTTTTTTTTTTGACCGTTATTTTGAATTTTTTTTATGTTCACTCCTATATAAAGTCAGCACAAAGGCTGCAGAAGAAGAGAGGGTGTGTTCACCCACACACACACACACACACACACACACACACACACACACACACACACACACGGGAAAGCGTCTTACCTGGTCCGACATCGTTCTTCAGTTCATCCGCTCTCAGTGAGACCCTCAGCCGTCCATGTCATGTCACTGAGCGTTAAAACTGCACGAGCGTCGGCGGGGACCGTTACATTACACTCGACTCATATGCCATCACATGGCTGTAGTCTGAAAACGCTCCCATTGGGACTCTAACCGCGCATAAAATGTTCCCTTTTCTCACGTTGAACATTTAATCGCTTCTCTGTTCAAGCCTGCGCTGCGTGACTCACGTAATACTGTATACCTGTCTCCACAATAGGGGCTTTTCATGTGAGAGCGTGTAGCCCCGCCCCCGCGCCGTAGCCACGCCTCCTCATTCCAGGCGTTACCTGAATGCTCTGGATCTCTCTGATTCTCTCTCTCTCTCTCTCTCTCTCTCTCTCTGATTGAAGTATAAAAAGGTTGTTTTTTAATGTGTATATTCTCTTTCTCGCTATTTAAATCCCAGCTCTGCCGTGCAAATGATTGAATTCCTGATCTTATGATTGTTTATAACCAATTTAATTGTTTTTTTTTTTGTTTTTTTTAAGAGATCCTACTCTTTTGTAGGTGATTATCTAGCAACATTCAGGGTTGGGGAGTAACGAAATACAAGTAACTTAATTACGTATTTAAAATACAAAAATTGAGTAACTGTGTTTCATTGCAGTTACATTTTAAATGGGTGGTAATCAGATTACAGTTACATCTGAAAAGTGTTTTAGATGACCAAAGTGATTACTTTGAGTTTTAATGTCATTTAAACAGCGATTCTGTGACTCTGACCGTCTGAAAAAGCATCCGAAGCTACGTTTCTGCTCATAAGTTTCATACCCCTTGCCGAATATGCAGCATTTTAATCATTTTAACAAAATAAGAGGGATTATAAAAATGATATTTTTATTTAGTACTGTTCTGAATTAGCTATTTCATATAACTGATGACTGAATTTATAAAAATTGCTCCATTTAAAAGTTTGCATATCCTTGAATCTCAACTGACATGTCATTACCTGGATGATCCATGGCTGTTTTCATGTTTTGCGATACTGTGAAAAAGGTGAAAGAAAAAGAAAAGAAAATTGTGAATTGTTATCTCACAATTCTGACTTTTTTCCCTGCAGTTGCAAGATATAAACTCACAACAGCAAGTTATAAAGTCAGAATTGCATGATGATGACGATTCTGACTTCTTTTCTTTCAATTCTGACATTTTGTCTCAAAATTGAGTTTATAACTCACAATTGCAACTTTATATCACATAATTCTGATAATTCTAGAATTCTGATTCTAAAAAAAGTCAGAATTGTGAGATAAAAACTTGCAGTGACCTTTTTTGTGTTTGTTCCACACTTATTAGTATTCCAAAGTATTCTAAAGTATTTAGATTAAGTTACTCAACTTGAGTAATGTAACGAAATACGTTACAAATGACTTTTTAAAGCATGTATTTTGTAATCTGTAGTGAAATAAGTGAAGTAACTTACCCAGCCCTGGCAACAATGCAGTGTTAGAGTAAAACCAAGAGCTGAATGCTGTTCTCTCGCTCATAGTGAGGAGATCAGGTGTTAAGCTTTTACCTTCATACTTTGTTTGAATCAACTTTCCAAGTCACATACGTAAAGGGTGTCCTTTGAGATATTTTTCTCCAGTAACCCTGAGTTTTCAAGCACTGCATGAATTATTGAGCGCTCATTAAGTTTTATTGCAGCCACATCAAGCATCATTGATGCCACAGGTGGAGAGAAAAATGTTTCCATGCTGGCTTTTTAATAATTCTTGCGAAGGCCAGTTGATCTTGTCTGTGTCCTTGATCTTAGTTTAAATGGATTATTATTAGAGCCAAAGAAGCCAAGTGGATTGGAAGCGGTCTGAATCATGGGGTCCCAGACAAACGCTCACGTGGCACTTTATCAGATAAAAATGGACTTTTTTTCTATTCATAGCCTTTCTCTGCATTCCTGAAATGGAACATTTGTGCCATCCTTATGAGGACAAATCTGGTCTATTTTTCATTAAATTTGTCTTGCATGTTCAGACCAAGCCCCATAATGCATATTGAAATTATTTGGTTAACATAAATGTGTAGTGGTCAGAAAAGAATATGCTATGCCTATGCTTTAGTGGCTAAAGTCATGTGATTCCAGTTTTCAGCCATTTATGTACATTGCTGTCTTAAACAGAGATGCTCTTAAAGTGGCTATGGTGGACTGGTAGGAAACTTGGCAATATTGGCATTAAACCAAGATGGTACCTGAGTAGTTTGTGGATAGCGCCACCTTGTGGTCAAATAAATTAAAATGTGATGTAATTTCCAATAATTCAATTACTTCTAAATAATTTGGCCTGAAATAATTGATTACGGTATCTTCCTATTCCTTCGGTCATGGGAAGCTTGTGATATCCCATTTTAGAGTTTAATTTTGTTTTCAAATTTCATCAAATCTTGACTAAAATTGGCTATAGATGATCTTCAGACAAAGTTGCACAAAAGTTCTCGAAATAAAGGTGTCATTTTATGGAAACCAATAATTTATGGTGTTTTAAAGCATTAGTTCACCCATAAATGAAAGTTCAGTCATTAATTCCTCTCCCTCGTGTCGTTCTACACCCGTAAGACCTTCGTTCATCTTCAGAACACAAATGAAGATATTTTTGATGAAATCCGATGGTTCAGTGAGTCTCTATTGACCGCAAGATAATGAACACTTTCAGATGAACAGAAAGACACTAAAACATATTTAAAACAGTTCATGTGAGTACAGTGGATCAACATTAATGTTATAAAGCAACGAGAATTTTTTTTGGGGCAAAAAAAAAAAAAAAAAAGGCTATATCTAGTGATGGCCGATTTCAAAACACTGATTCATGAAGCTTTACGAATCTTTTGTTTCGAATCAGTGATTCAGTCACGTGATTTCAGTTAATGAGGCTTCGTTACGTCATAAGTGATTTTGGCAGTTTGATATGCAAAAAGAAAAGCAGTGTTTTTAAATCGGCCATCGCTAGATATTGTTGAAAAGTCTTGGTTCGTACAAAAAGATTTTTTTGCACCAGATTTTCAAAAATTTGTATCTCGGCCAGATATTTTCATATCCTAACAAACCACACATCAACGGAAAGCTTATTTATTTATTTGTTCATTTCAAAAAATGTACCTTTATGACTGCTTCTGTGGTCCAGGGTCACATATAGGTTATTTCCTCATCCAATTTTTTGAGGAGGCACTCCTCGGCCTAAAATCATGCTCTGGAAAGATTTCCTCGGGCTTGCAGAATAATAATGTCTCCATGTCTCAAGTCTGCCAAATCGGGTTGTTTGATGAAAACTGCTCAAATATTGTCTAATTCGATCAAGTTTTGGCTCGGATGATCCACACTGGACATCACATTTTATTCAAAAAACCAGATTTTTTTGTGACTGATAAAAGAAGTAGAAGTTCTAGTAGTCACCTTTTTATTTTGTGCTTTTCTTCATCACACACATCTGCAATTGCTTTGTGAATACATTTGTAGAGTTCTAAGTCAGTAAAGACGATTCGATACACAAAAAAACCATGCAAACACATTCTTGGAGAGCAGTGGATCTATGTTTTAGAGCAGTGGATCAGATACATGTGACAGATTGCTTGTCACTTTGCCAGCTCCACAACAGTCTACCGAGCAAAAAGCGCCTCAGTCCGCGGTGGTCTGGAGCTTCACATGATGACAAAGCAGGTCGAGAGGGACAAGTGGAGCGCGCTGAGCTCATGTCGCAGATGAGCTTGTTAATCTGCAGTGTTAATTGCATCTCATCAGACCTTGTCGGCTCTGTGTGAGTCTGAAAGGAGTTTGATGTGAGCGCTGACAACTGTAATTATTCAGTAAACCCCCCAAAATATGACCGTTATAATTACAGGAGATAACGGGTGCGTTTAAGTGGGTGCGTCTTGCGCGCGCGGTGAATGGGTGAGGTTGTCAGTGTATTTGTGAGACAGCTCACCCCCATTCTCAGCGCTGTTCTCGTCAGCCCGTCTGCACTTTAACTGCGACCTTTTTGAACCGTTATTAGCTCACTGAGGTCTGAAGGGACACTGCATCAGATTAGCAGAAAAGATTTCATTGGTCACTTGCGTGGCTGGTGTTTTGCCGGTTTATGTAAGAGGGATTACAACAAAACAAACCAATTTTCCGGTCAGCTTTAAAACCCACGTAAACAAACTCCTTCAACGGTCGCGTTATTGTCAAATAACAGGCGTCGTCAGAAAGCCAACCTCCTGATCTTTCCTGAATTCTCCCTCCGCCCATCCCAGAGAGGATTTCTAACCTTGTTGTTATCTGATGAACTGACCAGCCTTGGATGCAGATTAAATGTCCCTTTGGAGTCACGAGGATCATAATGCACACTGACAATGAGAAAATTACTAGCTTGCCATGAATGCCACTCTGTAATGCATTTCAGAACGTAAGTGGAAGAAGGGCACGGTTTTGTTGTTCTGGAGAGATGAATGATTGACAGAGAGGAGACAGAACAAACATTTTGTCACATTTATGGACTCGGAAAATGATTATGCACAGTTAAAAATAGATACCTGAACAAAACAGGCATTTGGACTTGACCTCGTGGTTTTAGAACCCCAAAAAAGTGTTGCTGTCATAGTATCAAATAGAAATACTATAGCACTTTAAAATTTACCATGGTACTGAAATTCAAATGGTATTTAAAGGAGTCATGAACTGCGTTGTTTTATTATGTTTTCTGGGATTCACTTATAATCACTTTTTACATCAAAAATGGTCATAATTTAGAAATAAAGGCCTTTTTCCTTCCCTGGTTTTATCCCTCTCATTTGAACGCTCTGTTTTAAGGGGCGTGTCTGCTGTGAGACTTCAGTGTAAACGCCCACTGCTGTGATTGGCCAACATCTTTGCATATGAAATAGCTTGGTATTACTCTCTCAAAAACTTTTAGTATGTTTTTACTATTTAGTGCTACTATTTAGCTCGTGGCATGAAAGGTTGCAGTGATGATCATTGAAACCGATCACAGACATGTTGACGATCGCATTGAAGCAGTGATCTCATCATTGCAACTCAATTTCTGCACGCTAACGAATGCTTTTATCATAATTAACAATGCAAAGGCGACGTAACTGAGAAAACGGGAGTTTCGGCGCTAGTCCAGAACTCATTCACTGTTTGATTGACAGCTCCAGAGATTGTCAAGGGAGCGTTCTTTGATTGCTTTCTATATATAATTTAATCACCGTTTAAATAACCGATTTAACAGTTACGAATTAGAATGAACAGTTACATGTTGTTGCATTACTGTCGAGTCCATGTCGTAAAAGTCTGTTTGCAAGGCCTGCGCCGAAATGGGATTGATTCACCAAAGAATTCACAGTGAAATGTACCGAATACAAATAAATAAAGCTCAACTCAGACATTCACATTGTTGAAAATAAATAACCACATTCTTAGCATTAGGACCCTTTGAAAGGAAATGATATTTTAGTCCTGTATCGCTCTTCTCTCCTCGGGCGGGGCTAACGTTGCAATGATGAAGTAGGCGTTGATTTCCAGGATCAGTCGTTCGCTGGGACTGGCGTCAATAAAAGCTTTTATTGGACTAATAAGGAAGTTTTCAGCTCTGAAACGTCTTATAGTACAATGACCTCTTATAAAAAAGTTGATTTCTAAATTCATGAGCCCTTTATATGGTATGTAAAATACCCTTTTGGTACTTTTTTTTTTATTTTTCATGCCAATTTTCATGTTGTTGTTTTTTTGGATATGTGCCATTCTAATACCAGTGTTATTTTAGTATTATTTATATAGCATGTTTTATATTTTAAATTTTATTTCATAATTTCAGTTTTCACTTTAGTTAAAGTTTTAGTAATGTAGTGATGTGCTTTTTTATATTTTTATTAGTTTTTAATGTTTCGGTTGAGCTTTAATTCATTTTTATTCCAGATTTAGCTTCAGTCATTTTTTGCACATCAAGTTAATCTGATTTATTTCACTCAGTTCTCAAGTTGACGCAACTTTTATTGCAGCTTTATTTCAATTACCGTAACAACACTGTCTAATATTTACACGTCAACTCTCAATATCACAGTTTTATGGACATGTACCATGCTAACACAATGGTTTCCCACCCTGTACGCTGTATTCTTCCCTTCTATGCTTCCTCTGAGTTCATATCAGGCGAACGAGATGAACTGATTTGAAAGGAGGAGCACGGGGAATGGAAAATCGAGAAGAAAAAGTGCAGGATCAGTTCAGATCCACATTTTATTACATCGGCTACAACATTAACAGAGAATGAAAAAAATCTTGTGAAGTAGGATGACTCATCCGCAGGTGACACAGTTCTGAGAGCCGCTGCGTTCTCTCAGCCGTGCCTCTGTCATTAATGCCAAACATATTTATAAACTTTTCCCATTTCCTAAATCACAGCGCACTGCGTTTCACACGAAGCTGACTGTCAAAAAAGCTCATTACGGCACATATTGATGATTCATAACGCCAGTGATCGGCGAGCGAGACTCAAACGCACTACATTTAGCCTTTATAGGCGATCTATCTGATATACAGCACCAGCCCACACAAATCTAATCTATTCCGATCCGAAACAAGCGAATTAAAAATGAACACATATGTCACGGAGAACATGCTAATGTGTGCGAGCGCGGTGATAAAAATGATACGTTTTTTGGTGTGAACGACAGATTTTGAGAGAGAGCAGCTGGCGTGCTGGAACATTGTAAAATGTGATGCTGAGCCATAAATGCAGAGGTCCATGGTCTTATGTTTCTGTGCCTCTCTGTAGTGTTACTAAGCAACTCACAATCTCCGCCAGCATGAGAGGGCTGAGGATGCTCTGGCAGAAAACACCTGTCAGTGTGTGTGCGGTGTGTGTGTGTGTGTGGGTGTGCTCCAGGTATGTGCCGTGCCTTACCATGTCATTCTGAGCGTGCATGTTCTCATTGCGCTTGCGTTGCTGGGAGTACGTGCTGAGGAACGTGTTGAGACCCGGGCTGAGAGTGGGGTTGTGTGGGAGCGTGTTTTGGCACTATGTGCTGAAGGAGGGTAGCAGCTCTCCAGTGCTGGTGCATGATGCGAAGCAGCGCTCTCAGTTGCCTCAAGGCTGGCTTGGATAGCAGGAAGTAAAGTGGCGGGTTCCAGCAAGGTGCCAGACAGATCAGGAGAATGGCAGACAGTGAGGTCACCTCCCACAGCAGAGACACCTCCGTGCTGGACGGCGGGGTGGTGGAGCCGGGAGCCGGGCTCGCGGGCCAGCTGACGGGCGAGCTGACGGAATTAAGGGAGGGTGATAAAACATTGACAAACTCCAGCACGTAATAAGGCAGCCAGCTGATGGCGAACACCAGCGTGGAGCCGATGAGAAGGGCGGTGGCTTTTTTATTGCGGTGGTCCGCGGCTAGCGTGCCCCGGCAGCGGTACAGGTGCGTGATGATGAGGCCGCAGTGCAGGGCGATGCAGAGCAGAGGAGCCACGTAATACACGAGGAACGCGGGAACGAGGAAGCCCAGCCAGTGACCTCGACCCACCGACCACGTGCAGCCGCTGTCGAACTGGATGTACGTGACTTTAGGTAGGGCCATGGCGATGGAAACCAGCCAGATAACAGCAACAGTGCCAGCTCTGTGGGCAGAAACAGAGGATGAAATATAGTTCGTGGCTCTTTATCCACCTTATTTGGCTGATTTCTGCGTCGAAACCTACGCCGATGTGTCTAGCACACGCAAGCTGAATTGTAACAACGCATCGATTCTACACAGACCGCGAGTGCTGTGATTGGTCGTGGCCTAATGGTAAGGGAGTCGGGCTTTTAACCTGAAGGTTGCTGGTTCGATTCCCACGCCAGCAGGAACTGAAAGTGGGGATTGTGAATGAACAGCACTCTCTCCACCTTCGATACCATGACTAAAGTGCCCTTGAGCAAGACACCTAACCTCTAATTTCTCCCCTTGTAAGTCGCTTTGGATAAAAGCGTCTGTTAAATGAATAAATGCAAATGTAAATGGTCTGCTTGAACCCCTCCCTCAGGTTAAACATCAACACATGCGGAAGTATAAATGGCGCGGCCGTTTGTAAATGTGTTCCGGCGTCATCCGCTTTTAGCTGTACAAAAAAGCTTTCTGTCTGGTATATCTTAGCGTGTTATTGTATGATTCCTGAACGATCTGAAGACTGGCGTAATGGTGGCTGAAAATTCAGCTTTGATCACAGGAATAAATAACATTTTAAAATATATACGACGCATTTTAAATTTAAGTAACCCACTTTAAGACAGTATTTAGTGTCCAGTTATTCACTGACATGGTAAATATTAATAAGTGCGATGCAGCCATTCAGTGAAGCAGAACACATGCTGCAATCTGGGCATGATGGGCATGAGTAAAATCCCACATGAAAAAATACTATAGTAATTTGTAGTAAATCTACTGAACCATACTGTAGAATTCAAGTACTTGAATTAATTTGCTGTGGTAATATAGCAACTATAGTAATATAAAAAAATGACCCAATACTGTACTAAGTTAACGATAGGGTATATGATACTACTAACAATAACTAAAGTATAATACAGTATTTATCACAGTTCACTATAGTTAATAGTACAGAATGCTGTGGCATGCATTAACAAAGTGTTGTAAATACTGTTATATACAGTATACTACTATACTTTACTATAAGTAAAGTATATTTACAGAAAATGCTGTAAATCACCATTAAAACGGATTTTTACGTGCATCTCGTGGCAAGCTGAGCGGTGTTTTTCACAAGCACTGAAACACTGTCAAATACAGCATTTTTGGCGACTTGCGCATGTTTTTTTTTACGCATTTGGAATGAGGACGGCATCAAATATGCCATTTTGGGTGTAAACGCGATTCGCAGAAGATGCATGTCGAACAAGCCTGTAATTATGGGTTTCAGTCACGTGACCTTTTTGTTGAACCGCCATTTTCAGGACCTTTGTGTTCGGTGACCTCACGACC